>JAEUBB010000060.1:49343-133104 GCA_018257885.1 Parmelia sp. 050094
GCCGCTCTGCCCGCCGTTGCTACAGTATCGAGTCAACCGAGTAACAGAGTCTACCCTCACCATAGGGCCTCACATATTGATGAATACTTGCCACCGGACAATGGGCAGTCGCCTCTGCGCTCTTCATTCCCTGAGAGGACTTCACCAACAAGGCACTACCTCACGCAGAATGATATCATTGAAGATGAGCCACGAAGATCGAACGGTAGCAGATCGCCGAGAGCCAGGCCTGCATGCAGTGGTTCTTGACCAAGTCGAAGAACTGAATCGGAATATCCGCTTGTTGACGCTGCGACCTGTTGACGAAAAGCCCAAGGCAAGAGACTTGATCCATTGGAGCGACTTCCAAGCTTAGATCCAACCTCTACAGTACAGTTCCTCCCAGGCCAGTGGCTAGACGTCCACATTCCCGGTATACTTCAAGCCGGCGGCTTCACTATCACATCTACACCTAATGATCTCAAGAAGAATAAACCATATCTAGGACTAGCTGTCCAGCATTCACCAAAAAATCCGCCTGCCGCATGGCTTGTAAGCAGATCCCACTGTCCTTTGTTTTCTGTTTGCTACTCTGATGTGATTTACGAGACATATTGCCAGATTTAATTGAATTCCGTAATCTCTTCAGACCCAATCCCTGACGGTCCTGAAAAGCGAATTGCTGACTGAGGAACTTACAGTGGCAGCAACAGGAAAAAATACTGGGTAAAGAATTAAAAGTCAGAGTTGGGGGAAGCTTCATCTGGCCTCCACCTGGAATTGATACGAATAAGGTCCGAAAAGTGGTCTTTGTAGCAGGTGGTGTGGGCATAAAGTACGTCTTGCGCGGATAGCCAATGCTCAAACCTCGTCTATGCTGATGCAAGACCATTGCCAGTCCTCTGATATCCATCATTACCCACCTTATCGTGGACTCGGACTATAAAGGCCAGATCGAGCTTCTCTACAGCTCGCGAAAGGATCTCTCTGGCAACATATCGTCGATCCTCTTCATGGAGCGAATTCACAAGTTGTTTGAAATGCATCTTCCTCGAAGACGTTATAACTACACTGTATTCTGCACAGACCAATCCACTCTATCACGGATGTCTCATACCGAAGAAGAGCGCTCAGCCGTTATCCGAGAACAGAAAGAAGACATACTTTTTGTTGGCGAGCACCAAAATGTCGAATACCGCCGCTTTGAGCAGAAAGATCTGGAGACAGCACTGGGCCCCGAAACAGAGAGAGAACGTATAGTAGCATACGTCTGTGGGCCACCGCCCATGACCGACTGGGCGGTTGATGTGCTAAGAATGTCGCAAGGCATGGATGAGAAGAGGGTGCTGTGCGAGAAGTGGTGGTAAACGGCACCACATCATCAAGATCGCGGTGACAAGCATATCGAGTGCATTCGGCAAATCACTCGGTAGCAGATACCACAGATTCGAATCATCTTTCCGTTGCTACCAGAATGACCCTCGAAAGCTCCATCGCCAATCGAGCAACTCCGCGACCACAACTTGCCCTGCCCACCAAAAACCCGACCCCCACCCATCCCCCCACATCCTCCCCACATCTGCTCCCCTCCTTTCTTCACGTTCACCCATTTCATCTCCCCTTTCAACCCCACCCACCCATCCCTCCTCTCCCCCATCCATATCTGGTAATGCCCCCCCTCCGATCCGCGGCAAATCCCGACCTGCTCTCTGATCGCGACTCCAAAGCTGACAGCGACAAAGACGGGTGCAGTATAGTAGAAGAGGAGCCCTACTATAGGGGTTCGGAAGCATGATTCCATTGCTCGCGGCAGTCTTGCGAAGGATGGTGGAGGAAAAAGAAATGGTGTATGGCTATAATCTAGTGGGAGGAGGTCGTTTGGGAGAAGAGGTGGAGGGGATCATGGTCACATTGTACTTTGCGGGCGCCGGGGGGGGGGGTATTTCGAGTATTTGAGAGGCTAAGACAAGAGCATGGCGAATATAGTCTATCTACTTCTTACTGGTGTACGCACTNNGACCACCATCCCGGTATATATGATTCTAGATGCGTCAATGTCTATCATATCCTAACGGCGATTCCACCAAAATTTTCAAGCAGATCCGATCCAGAAACATCCTCCATCAAACATCTCCTTTTCCCTTTTCCATTTCCCTCCTCCTCTCCTCCCCCTCCTCCCAAACACACCTCTCACAAACGCAAACCCCGCCCAACGGCCCCACCGCCCACTCCCTCCTCTGCCTCACACCCATCTCCACATCACAATAATGCGTCAGCACCTCCTCGCCCTTCCCGACACCACCCTTCCACGCCCCTTCCACATCCTTATCCTTGCCCCACCTCACAGCATCATCCGGTCCTCTCGCCACCAGTCCCATTCCCCCCTTTTCCCACCGCCATCTCATATTCGGCGCGCAGCTATGATTACTCAAGCACCAAAGCCAGTGCACGCCCGCGACCTCTGGCAAACCGGTCTTCTCGCTCATTTTTGCGTTGGCCACGCCACGGAACTTGGCGAGGAGCGTGTTGATGACCCAGGTGTCGTATCGTTCCAAGGTCTCAGGCGCGAAGGGGTCTTTGTCCAGTTTGGAAAGTAGATGTAGAGGCTGGGCGATGTTGTTTTCGAAGCTGAAAGGCAAGGTGCGAAGAGCGGGAGATCCGCGCAGTGTGAAGTCGCCCCAGAGGTATTTGACTTGTGGCAGATCGAGCGGATGGGTATCTTGCGTCTCGGCCATTGCGAGTGTTCGGGCTATGAGGAGAGTATAAAGTGCGCTTGAGGCGGCGAAGGGCGATGGGTCCTTGGCAACAATGTCGAAGTCTGAAAGGCCGCAGACGGCGGGGTGGTAAAGATCCTGGGCACGAGTGAGGCAAGCTTCGGAGCAGAAGACGATGTCATCGCAGTCGGGACAGCTTGGTAGAGGGTGGTCCGCGGGGAGTGCGGAGGAGCAGGCATCGCAGAGAGGGTCGAAGAGACGGGTGGACGACGTAAGAACCGAGGGTTCGAGGAGGACGGTCTCATTGGGATGAATGTTCGTGCTCGCGAAAACGCCTAGTTGAGTGATTGTCGCTGGTTTCTGGAGTTCCTGATGCGAGGACTGTGTGGTAAGCAATGGCAGCTCCACAGCGCGAACCTCACATTTGGGAGCCGCCTTCCTGATCTCTGAATTAAGAAACAGCATACTGTCTTCTGAAAAGCGATCCGTCTCATGCTTATTCCACGGATAAATCTCTCGTCTAGCCGAACCTTTTTCTGGCAGATCTGTTCGAGGATTGAAGTCCGACTTGCCATCTTTCTGGAATCGGGTCTGGCAGTACTTGTGTAGTATCTGTTCCTGTAGCTCCCTCAATATGCCGTGGCCCGGGAAGACTTTCAGACCTCTTTCCGTAAAGTCATATGCAGCTCTCAAGTCCCCACAATTCGACAGCGTGCGGGCCAGTATCTCATAGCTTTGTCGTGCATAGCCTTCTGCTATCACATTGTACCACGGGTCATCCTCATGCTCGTAATCTATCCGTTTCGGACCTTTCTCCTGCCGATTTTCACCCGAGTGCCCATTCCCGGCCAGTACCCCGTTTGTGTTCAACCCATTTGTAGCTTGCACCTTGTCCACTTTCCTGGCGCTGGACTCAACAGCCTCAACAGCCAGCTCGTGCCATTCTCCCGATTCATCGACCACCTCATCCGTCAACAATAGCGCCCGATAGGCATCGCCGGCAGCGAGATCAGGGTATCCGAGCTTGTCATGGCAGACAGCTCTTCGTATATACGGATCGCAGTCGTATGGGCTATGCCCAATCAGAAGAGTGCATCTATCTCTCTCCCTCAGCCAATGGCGGGCTTCGTCCAGCATTTTTGATGGATGAAGCCATGACGTTGAGTGTGGGAATGCGATTTTTGAAAAATTTCGATGCGCTAATTTAGTGAGTGAAGTAATGGGTCGTTCGCAATGGAGAAGAGGAAGGATATGATGTGACTACACCATGAGATAACGTCGAGACCATGAGACGGAATATGCTCACATGCTACTTTGGCCGAGCCTCCTTGTACTCGCATGGAATGGAGACATAGTCATCGTGAAGCCGCCTCAGGTAGTTCAGAAAGGGACTACCGTCTAGCTAGAGTAAGGTATATTTTGAACTACTAAAACGAGGTAATAATCAAGGCTACGGGATTTACTCTGTATACGCACAGGTTGAACACCATAAACATGCGTGCCATAGTAAGGTTGAACTTGATATAATACATTCTGGATGAAGTTGCTCGACTTTGCCTCCTTCGCCTGACCTGACTGTAAATGCTCCGTCTGATAGACGCCTGATAGCAGTTCATGCCAACTTCCCTCGCCTGACCAGGCCTGACCATTAATGCTCATCAAATCCATGTTCTGAAACTCCTGTCTTAACCTGGTCACAAAATTACATTACCTAAACTTTGATCAGTGCCCATTTAGTCGTCAGTAACAGCACAGACCAAGCTTACCGTGCAATTATCATCAACAATAACCGCCTCCCCGTCCTCTCCAAGAACCACCCCCCCACCTAGATCGCCAGCACCACCCTGTCTAGCCCGCAATCTTGCAGCCAATTGCGCCAGCATACCTCTCTGAAATACCACTCCATCAGCTAACAAACCAACTAACCCACTCTGCGAACCCAACCTGCACTGCTCGCATTCTCATGAAGGGGCCGTCAGCACGTACCGTGATGTAAGCATCTCTCATCCCGCCTTTCCTCTGCATATCATTCTGGCTGACAATCTGATAGCTTTGATGCATCCTCTTCCTGCTCGATAGCCCTTCTTCCCGAGATGGGTCCTCGCTGGTGGAGCCGCGGCCAGCTCTCCGTCGGCCGGATAATGAAGAAAAGCCCGAAGAACCATTGGTGGCTGAGCTGATGTTGATTCCGGCCTGAGCGTCTGTTTGGGCGCGGTAGTCGGGCGAGAAAATCTTGATGGTGTGGTCTATGCCAGAAACAGCTAGGACTGGCTCGTATGGATGGCCTAGGTTTGACATAAATTAGCGATCGACGTCTCCACAGGTTTCGAAATGGCAGCTTACCTTGCACGACATTAACGACCTCGTTGTCCCCTTCAAGGATATTGACTAAAGCAGAAGTCTTCTTATCCCAGATGAACAGGTGACCACCGTCACTGCCGCTTACAACGTATTCATCTTGTAGCCCGAAGAAATTGGTGTCCTTAACAGTCTTGACGTTGCAATGCCCACGATATTGACGACTATGCGAGTAGCATGGTACACCGTTTTCAACCTTCTCTCGCAGTCTACCCCTAGCTGAAGCCGACTGGAACATGAAATGTCGCTCTTCTGCTGTAATGTCCCCATCGTCGTCATCGTCGTCATCCGCATCGGTATCACCGCCATAGTTGTCGTCAAGGGTTTCATCATCTTCGTTGGCATCCTCGTCAGCCATGTGCTCCGCAATCTCGTTATGCAGATCATCAATTAGTATCACATCAGCGTCTGAACCAGCGTCTTCATTATCAACATCGGATCCGGAAGCTCGCACAGAGGGTGAAGGTGAATCATCCATAGCCATACCGCCACGTGCTGACGGGCTTTCCATCATCTCCTCGTGACTTGCTGCAGCGCCGCGACTCGTCGAAGCTTCTACGGGTCGCCGAATCAGGCCAACTCCTTCCACAATCTGCTCTTCATCAGAATCTATGTCCTCCTGAACTTTTTCTTCCTCGGCCTGGGTAGTACCCAGCCCACCGAAAGCGGTGTCGACGAACTGAAAATTAACACCCTCCGCAGCATTCATCAGAAGGCCCCTTCCAACCTTAAATGCCCAGTACTTCATTGCGGTCGCCTTATCTTGAAGGTATGGTCTTGGGCCGTCAATCGAGCTTCTAGGAACGGGCTCGATCGCGCTCGATAGATCCTCTAAAGGCATCTTGACAGCATTGGCAAAAGCAATAACGGCAGCGGTATCGGTCTCAAATATCTTCCTAATTTCATCCCTGTAGAATCTCGATGCATCGATGTTCGGTATTGTTTTGCCTGTAGTCAGACCGAGTAGATACGGGATGAGCCATTCATCGATGCCAGAAAGCTCGGCGCCGTCTGGTACTGGGAACCGTGGGTTATGGCCCCGCCGATTCGATGGTCGTTTGAATCCTTGCAGTAGGCCCCGGGGACCTTCCTTGAGCCAAAGTAAGATGGCTTTAAGGAAGTCATAATTGAAGATCTCTCGCTCAGGCGGATTTGGTCCCTCGTGAGGCGCAGCATCGATCTCTTGGAACAAATCGAGAGCAGGACTTGGTAGAGCACTAGCCGTCTGGATGTTGCCACCAAGCATTCTCGCAAGAGTCCCTGCAGCCTGTACAAAACGGCGAGATGAATCTCGATTCGCCCGGAGCGTTTGCTGCAAGACTATGTCCTCGTGGAGAGGATTGACCGGGTATCTCCAAGACGTTGAGATCTCATTCATCTCCGGTAAGCAAGTAGCAGCAAGCCCAAGGGCGGCCGTAAAAGATGGGGTATGAGGAGGAGATTCGGAAGAAGCTGAGGGACCCCTAGAGGCTTCAGGCGAGAATATTAACTTCCGTATCTTGACAAAGCTCTTGGCAATCCGAAGACTCCTCTTTTGAGATTCGTTCAGAACAGATTCTCTTGCCTCTTCGACTAGCGAGGGAGGAAGACTTGGGACAGCATCGCCCATCACAATGTCTTCACTTTGCCCATTTTCATACCGTACTCGCAGTGCCAGGTCACCGTTTTCGTCCGAACGGTCCTGTGCACGCCTCGACTTCGAGCTATTCATGCCCGCTTCGAGCGAAGTTGTTGAGCCTTGCTTCTTCCGCTTGCGTTTTCGCTCCCCGGATTCTCTGACCTTGCCTTTTCCTTTTCCACTCATTGAAGCATTTGCATTCTTTACTACCCCTTCTCTCGCATCCGGGGATCGAATTAAATCGAAGCTGTAGATGTGATCTCCAGACCAGCTAGCAATCATTTCGTTAGGATTGGCATCACTGATTTTGCAGGCAGTGATGTGACCGTTATCTGTTCTTCTCATCTTCTTTCGCCCCTCAGGTGCAAATTTACGAACGCAACGCGTGGCTTGTCCCATCATCTCATTGTCTTGCGAGGACATGCTGTTGGCCGGGGAGATCCTGCCTGGATTACCATGCTCTTCATCCATGTCTCTTCCGAGCATTCTGCGGTCATGTAAGAAGCAGTGGAGATGTGCGCCGCCCAGTGCAATGTAGTGAGGCTGGCTTGGCGAGCAAGAGATGGTATTAAGATCGAGATTGAATCTCTTATATGATATCAGGGGTGGAGGAACGTTCGTATTGTCATGGTCTGCTCTATGGGCTAGGAAACCTCGACCACCTCTTGGAGGGGGATACGAAGAGGAGGGTAACCGTAGATCGAATTGGCGTACCTGTCATAGCCTTCAGCATATAAGTTTTCGGTAGCAGATCCAAAGCTCTGACCTCTCCATCTTCCGAACAAGTCAAGAAAAGATGGGGAGATGACTCCGTCACAATCCTCTTCACTCGATCCGCATGTGATTTATAGATCCTTGCATTCGTATTTCCATCACTCATATACCTCACGCCCCTGTACATGTTCTGAAACCTTTGCCCACGTCCAGTAGTCGCCACATTCGGGCCCATGGACGGTTCAACAGACCTCCCGTTGTACTCAATATCAAAGACCCGGACTTCAGCATCTCCAGCTGCCGTGACGAGGGTGCGATCGTTAGAGTGTGGCATGAATTTGACGGAGAATATGTTAGCAGCATGACCTGTGGCGACAGTAGTAGTAAGGGCAAATGGTGCCACTGATGAGTCCGGTTGGTACGTATGGATGTTCAGATGCTGGTCATCACTCCCGGAAGCCAGGAGCCTGCCAGATGTCGACCAGCTGCAAAGGTCATGTCAGTATTGCCTGCTACTCTGCCGAAACAGGCAACTAGGAGCAACTTACCTCAATGCATTCACACATCCTGAGTGTCCACCGAGTTCGTTGACAATGTCTAAATCATTAATCCAGCTTCTATCTCCATAGATCCCCTTGACGGCTGAGTAGTTCAATTTATTGCCGAGCTCACGCCGTAAGAGACGGTCTTGCAATGTGAGCTGCATATTGAGGTCTTGTAGAGACGAGGGTTCGGGTACGAGGAAAGCAAGGGTCGAGTGGTCAGCCTTTACGGACTCGGGGGCACCAGTAGATGGGGAATGTCCCTTGTATCATGGCATGGACGATGTGAAGGAGCCGCTTTTGGTGAGTACAATTGCTGGTAGGTAGGCTCGGTACGTAGTAGGTAGTAGGTAGTAGGTACCTTATCTTAAGGTGCCGGCGATTACTCTAGCGTGTGCAGAAACCTAAGTACTTTAAGGATTCATTGGCAGAGGGAAAATCGCCTACACCTCGCACACCCATCAATAATGCCTAAACCCTTGCGAAGAGGTGGTCACATAATTCCAACAACGTCTTCGTCTCGGAAATAGTCAGAATATTTTCACTGTGAATTCATCCTGAAAAATGGAAGCTCTTTGAAAGCGTTATCCAAAGCTTTATGCACACGCTAAAAACTATCGGCTCCTCCATTTACCGAAGCTTGACTCTAATTATCGGAGGTCCTCGCGTGCTAAGGGGGCTTACGAGGGGACGAGTTGATAATGTCAACGGCATCTAGCATCTGTAAGTGATTCGGCCATTTCTTGAAAGCTTAGAGAGCATCGTCACTCAGCGCAATATTTCTTTGCTAAGTGGACTGTTAACCAACACTGCCAACCCCCACTCCCAACATATTAAGGCCATGGATCAGCTTCCTCCGTCAATCCTTACTCCATCGTCGCCAATTCGCGTTCCTTTGCCGAATCTCCTATGCCGTCGACGATACCCACCAGACCTCTTGCCGTCTCCGCCTCCCGTACGCGCTGGTGAATGTTTTTCTCTACACCGCCCAACTTTTCAATACACTCAGCGAGCTGGGCATTATCCCCTCGAACCCCGGCTAAAGCAACTTCCATCCTTGTATTCGTACGCCGGAGTGCCTCCATTTCTGTAAGAAGTCCATATGATAAAGACTGCGTTGCCAAAACCGAGTCACCTTCGAGGCTATTGGGACGATCATTGATTAGGGACGGCGTCAGCTTGGTGACTTTGGTGTTGCCGGCGTAACTTTTGCGTAGACAAATTATCTCATGGTTCAAGTTGTCGATAATACCTTGCATGCTCTTTTTCTCACAGGACCATTCATGTTGTTCCGCTACACCTCGACTCTGTAGCCTTGTGGACAACTCCATGATGTGCGAGTATTGAGCATCCTTGGCGGCTGTGTGCTTTTGGGTTTGCTGCATACTGTGCTCTAACTCTTCTAGTTGTGCTTCAAGAAACTCTATTTTACCCATCAATCTTTGTCGTTCCTTGGTCAATCTCCCATTCTCCGCTTGAGAGGCTTGAACCTTTGTATTCAAGTCTGCTATATAGGTCTGAGCTTGGGCGTATGCAGAGGCCAGGTCACTGTTCTCGCGCTGTAGCGTTTGAGTGGTAAGATGGTCTGTTCCGGGTTTGTGGGGCACATTGCCAGAGTAATGTGTATATGGTGCGGGTCTGGGTGATGACAGTGCTATAGGCGGGAGTGTGAATTCCGCAGATGATGTCAACCTTGGGGTTGGTAGCATCATTGTAGACGACAAAGTGTGAAAGGGCTCGTCTATCCGGGTACCGACGACGTCAGATGAGATTTCTCTTCCGGCCGTGAGGAATGGCAGCTGCCCAGCAACCCTAGGCGTCTGTCCTTCTTGGGAGCTGTGAGGGCTTGTAGATGCTTCGGGAGACTGGGACGTAGGTGACCGTTGTGGAAAAGATAACCGGTAGCCCGGTCTTTCGGGGTCTGTAAAGTCAGACCTCCTCTTTGACCCTGAAGGTAGGCGGTCCCATTGGCTCATTCTGGCGATGCGCACAATGTCCAGCATCCGAAACGTATCATGACCTGTGGGCTTGCGAACATTCAGAGTGAAGGGGCGGTTTTCAGAAAACCCTGGTTGAGCTTTGAGTCTTGAGGGCGAAATTGAGTCTACAGTTGTACTGGATATTAGGTATTAGCAGGCAATTGCTTGGCCAGGTAGCTGACAGATGGATCAATGCGCTTGCAGAAACATACACCGGCGCAATACGAAATAAGCTCGGCAGACGCTATCTGCGTTACGAGTTCCACAACCTCTGGGCAAAATGCCATCGTGACCGACATAAATTGCAGTCACGTACCTCCATATCCTCCTTATAGCCGTTGCATGTGTACAAGGTATCAATTCTAGCCCCGATCTGCGTAGGTAGAGAGTCCGAGCAGGAGGATGCTCCCGCCAAAACTAATGCTCCAAGGGCCATCAGCGTTGGAGCTTGTAATGCATGTAGATCCCTCTTAGAGGATCACAGGCATCTGAAAGGGCTAGATCAATGTAAGAGGCGCGTTGGGATTCCTGAGTAATCAACTTGTCATTTATAGTGCTGACTCAACGTCTGCACGCTAGGGTCCATGCCCGTTCGCAAATTCGACGAGGTCTCTGAATGCCTGGTCAGTGAAAGGGCAATCCTGTCACTGATAATGTAGTGCCGATTGCGACATTATCTGGGTGACTATTCGCAAGTCAATCGAGGTAGGAGTGATGGTGTGCGCCGTGCCACCCATTGCATCTCTCAAAATTATGCAGCAACATGAGCGACACTGGCTCCGGGGCGGCTAGCCACAGTATTTCCATGGTTCGGGCTATCTGGTAATTCGAGGGCAAGAGCAAAAGCGGGAGCAAAGCGGCGAACAATTCGGATGGCGGGCGCCTGGGATGGCCAGCATTGGAGATGCGGTCAGGGATGACAAATTTTATACTCATCTGATCACTGCACAATCACATTCAACTAGCAAGAGCGATTTCATCTCTTCCAGCACTAGAGACGCAGACGCTTTTTGGGTGCGACCGTAGGAGAGCGCACTCATCTTATGCCAAATGCGTCCTCCGTCCTCGTGCGCTATTTCTGATTTCAATGCTAAGAAGCTTTCCGGCCTAGGTCCATTGAATCGATATTATCACTGACATCGGAGGCGAGGTCATGGATTGTGTTCTCAATCCATAAGGTCTCTTGAGACAGGATCTCGTTTTCAATCCACTGGATCACGTCGAGTTCCTCAAGCAGCGCGACCAGCAACTTTCGGTACATTGACAGTATTCGAAACAAGCTTGAGTTACTTGAGACCTCTCCAAAGCTGTCGAGATCGCGGGCAGCATAGGTCAATTCCCTTTCCAAAACCATAGCCTCGGCTTTCCAACCATCTCCAATGCCTTCAATAAAGTCTAAGTCTCTCACAGCTCTTCGATCGTTCAGCTCACGTTGACCACGAATTCGTAGAGCTTGTGAGAACCATGACTCAAAAATTTCGAGGGTGTGAGTATAACTTCCTTCCGAGTCTAAGAGATCGCAGATGTCTGAGACCTTGTGTGACAAGAGCTGCACTTTCTCGGCAATTTGGGCGCCTGATCTACCTCGAGACCATTGCACTAATGATAATTGGTCAATGAGTGTCTGTTGCTGATGAGCGACCTCCTTGAGTTCAATGTGCCGTTCGTAAAGAGCATTGAAACGGTGCTCAAAACCGCGCCTGGCGCTTTTCTCCCATTGAACTTGTACAGGGAGCACGGAACGATGCAGAAGATGCAGCTGAGTCAACTCCATCTGCAGATGAAAGATATCACTAGATGGGATCGCGTCCTTGCTTGTCCGCTTGGAGGACAGGGTAGAAGGATCTGCCTGAATGCCTTTCTTCTGGCTAAAGTGCTGCGGCACAGCCGAGGATTCAGGCGCTGGATTCTTCATAGAAGACTGTCTTTGAGGGAGAGCTTTCGGGTGTAGAGGGTCCGTGGGCCTCACCTGGTGGCTCAAGGACCGGCCGTCTCTTCTAGCATTTGACTGCGAGCCCGATCCCCCAGAATTAATGCTGACTTGAGGACGTGGCTGGGAGATATCACCGAGATATTGACTAGAATAAGTTCCATTGGCGCGGTCCTGGCTGGATTTACGGCTGGTTGAAGGTGCTCGTGGAATTTGGCCAATCTTCGCAGAGTCTATCTTCGGCCTTGTTTGTCCGAGACTAACAGACGGCCGCATACTAGCATTTGGCTGCAATTTGCTGGGTGGCAGCATAGTGCCAGCTTTGTTTTGAGCATCCTGACGTACTGCCGGAGCTTGGTTTTCTGCAAGTACAGTAGACTGTCCGACAATTTTGCGACTGTCTTGCCTGGGAAGATGTTCCATCGGCTTTGTGAATGACTTGATGCTAGTTATCTTAGGAAGCATAGTTGTTCGACGCGAAAGTCCCTCAGCTTGGCTTTTTGCCTCGTCCATGTCTGAATGGCTGTTACAGATCGATAGTCTCGCGGTCGCGGTCAACAAAAGCACCTATCCTATGGCCACAGTATCAGTCCAAACAGGTAATAAAATACTTGCATAAAAGCGTCATTTAGGTAGGTGCGGCGTTTAAGAAATAAAGCATAGGAAAATGGCGACGTGCGATGGAAATGTTGCTCGCATCTGTTTACCTCATCTATAAACATCACGTGCACCAGCTTGGCGGACAACAATCTGCGGTAATCGGGCAAGTGAAATTGGAGAGCAGGGACTATTTTGAGGCTTGTACTGTTCAATGAATCAAGTAGCATTTCAGATTCAACTATGTGCTTGCCAAATTGTTTTGACCGCTATGGATTTATCCTAATCACACCAGCTGCCAATTCTTCATCAAAACCAGGCCCATCTCCGAAAAGCATGGGCGTACCGTGCTCAGCGCAGTATCATCTTCAGATTGCTCTTGCTGAGCTTATGTGCATGGCCCAAATTTCATTATCCCAATCATTGTTGCATTCCTGCATTGCTTCATGGCTTTGGCGCGTGTCTTCGCTGAAGGCCGATGTGTGGGGGTGGACGAGCTGATCATCAAAGATCCTCAAAGATGCTCGTTAATCCGACTAATCTGAGCAGCAAACGGCGGCCACAAGCAACGTTGTTGGTACTGGCCTTGATAGGTATCTGAGGAATGGTGATGATTGAGTAATCAATCATAGGACACGTATGTCGCTTTCTCTCGGAATGCGAAAATTCGTTGGGTGCAGATGATTGCACAAAAGAAAGTTCTTCAGTTGTGTCTAAAGTGTCTCACGCCATATAGCCGACCAGCTTGGCACAGCGCGCGCAATAGTATGAGTTGATCCCAATGCTGATTCCAGTCATTGAAGGAGGTGAGCCGTCAATACTGACAGATCGATGGCAGCGTGAGCAGCGGGCCCAGTCTGTGGAGGGTGACTGCCAAGGGGATGACTCGGTCGATGATCGTGGGGAAGAGCGAGATGTAGCGACTTGGGTGTCTCTGTCAGATTGGTCCTGAAGTCGCTTGGACGGGTGAGCCGCACGAGTTTGGAGTTGCAGGAAGCTTGGGGCAGTTGGGGCAGACATGGTGTTTGGTTTCGGTGAAAGCAGATGGAAGATGGGGATAGTGACGGGCTCTCGGGAGGTGATTTTGACTGGATACTTGAATTGCCAACGATGGACCCAGGACAGGTTGAGCTGGAGAAGTTGGAGGACAATCAAGAAGAAGGGGAATCAAGGATACTTTAATAACATGTGCTCGGCAAGGGGAGCATTCGTCACCTCCACCTCGTAAAGTATGCGCAACCCGAAACTGCCGGAATGTCCGGGGCCGAAATCCCCCACCAGTCACACGCATACAGTAACTCGCATATTTCGGCATGGACATTGCATAAGCTAAGGTAAATAATATCCATGATGTCAATAAAGAGCAATTGAGTCTTTTTGGCGCTCAAGCAGCCAGGTCTCTCTGGTCGAGAGCATTGTTATATTACATGCTCTCCTGCATTCTTCTCATGCTCTTTTTCTGTTTTGTTTTTGACTGCACCAACTGCTCCCCCCTTTTTTTTTTTTTTTTTGGTTCAAAGTCCAGGCTGCGTAAGATGTTATTTGGCGTGAAAGCCACAACGGTTGGGTTGGCTTGCCGCCTGGAAACGGGACCAGAAGTGTCCGAGATGGGTCCAGACTCGGCCAAATCGCTCGATCAGAGATGGAAGTTCCGCAATCCGCATGCATGAAACATTATTAGGTCGAGTAGGTAAAGTACTTCCCTCGCCATGGCCTATGATTCAAGTCTACGGAGCAAGGTCCGCAGCAACAAGGACGCGAGTGCCATGACGACTGTGCCATGATGACTCATAGGACCATTTCTTGACACCAAAGCCGACTCGGAACACCCTCTCGCCGTGGGCCCTTTGGATCCCTCAATTCCCAATACTTACAGCTGGCTTGGCGTAAATTAATTTTCTCTCCATGCCGTTACAAGCTTACCACGTCTCTTAGCCTGCAGGAACTAGAATACTGCGACTTTGCGAGTCAAGAACTTCGATCCCGTGTCACCGGATGCATAGCATTTCTGATGCCGAATCATTTGCACCATCTGCCAATGCTCTAACATACGTCCGGGAGACTGCATTGTACGGACAAGGTATATAGTATTGCATGGCCAAGAAATGATGCACAACGCACAGATATCATTATCTGGCGCAGAAAATTGCCATCTTTTGCCTCATATTCTTCTTTTGTTATTCGTGACTCATGTTCTAATATATTGGTTTTCGTATTGATAGAGAGTGGCCAACCCTGCGTGTTTCTCATTGGGATCTAAGGAGTCAATTCGGGTATATCGGTTCTATAAAGCTAATGTGTGATTGACTCTGTTCACAGCCAAAGCCACCTATCGCAGCAAATGCTCTTTGTATCGATGCTACCTTTTCCACAGCATTAGCATCTTCGAGTCACTTTTGACAGGCCTTGGAGAGAGGATAATCTCGAGGGCTGGAATGGCGCTGAATTTACCACTTTGGGAAGACATCCACCACATAGCCGTACATGCTTGCGACTAAGATCATTCACATGGCGTGCTCACTTTGTAAGGGCCATGAATTCAGTGCTCTCCAAAACACCTGCCAGTGTCGTTATGCGCTTGCTCGTGGAAGATACCAATTTCTCGTCGGGGCCTCAACGGCCTAAGATGTGTTCGGTTCTCATTCTTTCTTCTTCTCCAGCTATTCTTCTTTCTTCACCTCATCGCTTTATTCTCAATTCTGTACTTCCTCTCTCCTCTCTTGTTCGTCTCTTGTATCTTTTGTTTGTCCCACGTTTTTTGTCGATCTGGCGATGGGTATCTTCACCAGCACCCAGACACTGAAGGTGAGGAGTGGTCCATTTTCAAACTGTCTCCCTGTTGTTTATGCACTTGAGTAGCTGCCTATGTTAGGCAAGGCTCTGTTCGTTGTAGAATTATTGCCGAGTTTTCTCCGAGCAAATTCCCCCACATCTCTCGGATACGAACCGACAAAGCGGCAACAAGAGCGTTCGCGATGATCCTCACACAGGCTTTCTTGGGCCTTGACAAGATGCTATTGATCAAGTGAGAAAATTGTAGCCGGAGAGTATCGATTTGTGTTGCATACTAGTCATCTCTAGAAGTTTTCTGACTAGGTACACTTGTCTCGTCTATTTTCTCTCTTTACGGTCAATTAGCGCTCCTTACCCTGCAACATTATTTTAATGTCTCGTCCATTGAGCCTTCTATCAAGCATGATTCCCTCAGCTTCACAAAATGCGATTGTTGTACCCACCTGGACCTACACGAGCATTGGCCTATGCTACTAAGCCACAGGATAGGCAAAGAAGCAACCTACAAGGCTAGTGACAGTCAAGGCCGAGGAAGAAAGCACTAGAAATGTCTAAGGGTCTTCAAGTCTAAAATAGGCAACGCATTAGAGCATCGAGTGGAGTGACATCCGTTAGCTGACCACGGTCTATAACCAATTGGGTCAACTTGCTCGCGATGTGGCTTTTTTCCTTGGAGAGATTCCCAGTCTCCCAACACACACGTGGGAGTAAGCAGGATCAGATGATCTATCAGCTGTCCAAGTCCTAGTTTTCGGGAGGACAAGTACAAATTGGTATGATTCCCAAGCTGATGTCGTTGGCGTTCGACTGTACTTCGGTAAGGCCATCAATCCAAGCAGACATGTTTCAAGTATCTCTATCGTTTCTTACTTTGCTCGGTCTCGTTGTTGTAGGCCAAGGCAGCTCGATTCCACAGATTCATGAACTCAAGAGAGCGGCTTGTAACTCGGACAATGTTCTCCGCGCCTTGCAACATGCTGGGGCTTCAGCATCATCCTTTTGCTCTTCATACATCGGCATTCCCGTAAAGACAGTCTACACCGATGTGCCAGGGGTCACACCAGTAATGTAAATCTTTCCATCTCTTTGCATACCCTTGAGTTGGTGAGGAAGTCTCTCATCTGAACTACTCGCTTACTTTCGCTTCAGATCCACCCAGACGGTCCCGGCCATCGCCTCCGTCACCCCGAATAGCGCATACTACCCCAACACATTACCAACCTATATAAGCGCATATCCAACGCCCTCACGTATCAGTAGTGGTTGCTCCTGCCTATCCGTGAAGCAGTCAACGACGACTTCGACCATTAGCTCGGGAACCAGCACAGTGGTGAGTAGCCCAGCTTTTTGTTTTGTTTGTGACTAGCATCTGATAACAAAACAGTATTCATACGTGACGACTACAAGCACGACAACACTTACTGGTCCTTGCGCTACGGCGACAACAGGTATCGTATGTACTTCCATCTAATTTCTAAGGTTGTTCTTGTGCGGGTGGGGGAGGTGAACCAGTGAACGATTCGGACCCCAGAGAGACACATCAGAAGGTGGCGAAATGCTAATTGTTGTCGAATGGACGTAGTACATTGGCGCACACAACATTTCTGCGCCAGACAGCGACGACTATCTCCAGAATCTCGGTGCAACAGATCCCTACACCTGCTGCTCTATCTGTAATAGCCCTCTCGAGGGGCCTTTCGCCAGCTGTCTGGTTTGGGCAATTATCGCGGGCCAATGCGAATTTATTCTTCAATCCGGCAATTATATGCAGCCAAATTGCCATGCAGCAGGCAAAGAGCCTGCAACTATTGATGTCAATGCCAAGAAATATCCTACGGATGTTGGCGGTACTGGGAACTGTGCTGGGGCTGTTAGTGTCGTGAATGCGTGATCAGTGGACAAATGTTGATTACGAACTTTGGGTACTATCTTGCTGCGCACAGGGACTTTTTTCCCTGAATGAAATACACAATATTCGCCTTCTTTGACCATAGAAAAGGAACAAAGACGAAGATCGAGTCTCTTTGATAGAAACAACTCGAAATCCAGTAGAGTGGCACAAACACGAATACAAGGGCTTTGACCACCATCACAATGACAAAGGTGTCTCTCATAATGTAGAAACAAAATCGCCTCTGCTCACATATACCTGGGGACCACAGAGGACCCACCAACTCACCATCTTCCCCCACTCAAAGAAATGTGCAAACTAACCTCAATCCACGCATCCAAGTGCGGACACACACTCAAAATCGAGTACGTGCTCTGCCGAGAAGCACCCAGACCCAACCGCTGCCCCACGATGATTGGCTCGATCGAGAGCGGCTCACCGGATACACAGACGCCTTTCTGTCCCAAATGCGCGGAGCGGATAAAAGAGAAGATGACAGCCGACTTTCACAATGAGAGACGCGAGATGACCAAAGTTGCCCGCGCTCGTCATTGGACGGATGCAGACATTAGCGCGATGAGGCTGGAGCTTAGAGATAGGCTGTACGAAAAGCTCAAGTATGTCGATAAGCCGCTTCCTTCTCTGCCTGTCGCAGAGGGCGGCAAGGGTAGCAGGAGGTAAGGTGGAAAGGGAGCTGATGGTGGAAGCTTGGTAGGTCTCTTAAGAATACTATTCGATTCACTGAAATACACAATTGCATTTTTTCTACGCAAACAGTGTAAGCAAAATTGAGAGGTGAAAACGGTGGATACGAGAAGAACTAGACCATGGTACAACATAAGGTATGCACTTCAAGGCAGGCTCGGAGAGGACACGGCGTAGCCAAGAGATAAATATCGTGATATCGTGATTTATGCACATTTGCACATGAATGAGAGATTTTAAGCTACCGGGGCTCCCGGTTACCTAGCTTACTTTACGAGGCTTAAGTGCTCTACCTTAAAACTTACTCGCGAACTTTGGTCATCATAACCCCACCCCGCCCTCCCCACCAACCGGCTTCACATTAATATTTTATTTCACACATTCACACTTCACACTTCTTTTCAACAGAACCATCACAATCATGGGCAAGCAGCCTAATCTCTATTCCTTTGGCGACGTCGACAGCCTAGCCAAGTCTCTGCGAAACTATCTTCTTCACTGTCAGGCCGCTGGCTTCGAACGCCATGACGCCTTCAAGGTCGCCGTATCTGGTGGCTCCCTGCCTAAAACTCTGACAAAAGCTCTGCTTACTCAAGATGATGACGAGGGTAAAATCAACTTTTCTAAATGGGAAATTTTCTTCGCAGATGAACGGGCAGTTCCGCTCGACCATGAAGACAGTAACTACAAGCTTCTGAAAGATGAACTGTTGGACAAAATACCAGAAACTATGGGCAAGCCCCTCGTCCATACCATTGACGTGCAGTATATGGACGATGTGCAAGAGATGGCCGACCAGTATCAAGAAGCTCTCATGCGATCCTTCGCAGCCAAAGACAGCGTTAAGATCCCCATATTCGATCTCCTTCTCCTGGGCTGTGGACCGGATGGACATACATGCTCGCTATTCCCTAATCACGAAATACTGCGCGAATCCGATGCCTGGGTAGCACCCATCGAAGACAGCCCAAAGCCACCAAAGAAGAGAATCACATTAACGTTACCGGTTGTGGTGGGAGGGATCAAGATAGCTTTTGTGGCTACGGGTGAAGGCAAAAAGGAAATCTTGAGCAAGATTCTGGATACCGAGGAAGGACGGAGTCTGCCATGCGGGCTGGTCAACCAAGGCGGAGCGGAAAAAGTCTCATGGTTTACGGATCATGGAGCTGTTCAAGGGGTTGCTTTCACCAGGAGAGGCAGCTTGTGAGAAATTCGGCCGCCATTCACTGCGGCTTCCGACCGTACTTATACAACCAACTGCAACGTGTAGAGCTCGTTACAGTATGCTTAGAACGGGAAATAAGCAGGGGGCGTCTCAGGTGTTGACACAGTGTGAAAGGTGTTCATATGTTGATCTCAGGTGTGAAATCAATATGGTTTACGGTCTAGATTGCCGATGCTCGTACGTGCTCCTTTTTAGTCCTTGTCTCTAGCTCGTAAGCCCTTTCTCGCTTGAATCTCTTAGATTTCCTTATTTCAATACTAGAACATTGTCATTTTAAGTGTTCATCTTTTGACTGTGTCCATGCCGACGACTGCTCATTCTGCGCGTCTATAAAGTTCACGAATCTGCATCTCGCTCGTTAGGGTTGACTCCTGCGGCCCTGCGTTTCAAGAATTTCCCTCTGTTAATCACGGTTTGAACTGCCGAGGTTTGGTGATGCAACAAGAGGTGTGCCGGTACTTAATCATCACTTTCTAAGGCTGAAAAGGCCCTGAAAGTCCCTAAAGCGTCAATTCAAAACGGAGGATCCTTGTCCCTCCACTGCCTCCAGACTCTAGTTCTATCATTTGTCCCCACCAAAAAAATCCCAAATTTCTCACGCTCGCTCACCGCCATTCCTATTCGGCCAATGATCGATGCGGCCTATTTATGATAGCATGATCAGAGCGGATACTGGCAACGGAGTAGCGGACCGCAGCATGCTTGATTTCTTGGCAAACACCCGCAGTTCCATCTTCCCCGGATTCGGATTACGAGTCAGGAAACGAGAACTAAAGGTTTCTTTTCTTCCCTGGAGCAACTCCAATGTCGAGAAGAACCACCGAGTGTCTTGGATGTCGCGCTATCACTCGTTGTTAGATGCGTGATCGGGCATTAGTTGATCACACTGCGGAACCATTCGAACATGATCGATTTCTTATACCGAAGATATCGGAAACTCAGCCTTGCAAACACCAGGTTGTTGTCTTAGGTGTCTACCAATGCCACCTGGCTTCAAGGTGAGGCGTTGGCCTGCATTAGGCATGCTACCCAATGGGTCGGGTCACTCGAAAGGCACCAGAGACATTCGCATTTGAGGTATTTTTAAGTGTCCAGCAGAATGGATTAGCTGCTGCAAGTATTGGGACTCTTCAAGACTTCTCTTCATACATACTGTGATCCTTGCCTTCTTCTTTTTACAGCAGAGCATCTGTATCTACACTCTTAGCTTGGAACTCTCTCTCTTCAACTTGCAATCGTTTTATATCTTTATATGGAGAGCCCACCTCTATCCTCCAACTCTCTTTGCGTTGTTGTTTATCTTTGACAAAAGTCGAGCTTTGCAGAGCTTTATCTTAGATTAAAGTTGAGGGAGAAGTCTCTTACGAAGCTAATGCGTTCCTCTCAATGAGTCAGGAAGCCTTATCGTTGCCCGCAACACCCAAAGAGTAGGCTATAAGTTATTTCCTAAGCATCAAGAGTGTAGACAGGGGCTCAGACTAAGCCAATCACGCTTTCCTACGTTTCCCATGTGCATACGTCCTGTTCAGCTATCCAGAGAGACTTTTATCCCGTCCAAAACAATGCCTTCGAGGTTCGATCGACTAACGTGAAATACCTTAGATTTCATCTACTTGCCTAGACCACCTTTCAATAGAAATTCGAGAAATATTCCAGTAATACCAAGCCATCATAGGCGGTTGTCGTCTTTGTCCACAAACTTCAACTCCCTATCTACATTCTAGTCCTCTTCACAGGATTCATCTTCGTTGTGTCAAACTTTTGGTCTCAGAGGGTGCCCACGAAATCCTGTTGCTCGGGCAGAATTTAAAAAAAAAGCTGGTCATCGAATGTCGTCCTGTCAGCCCGCGTTGACGGTCAGACACCGAACTCAGTATTAGTGGGTTGTCATCTGATTCCAAAGAAGCCTCAGCCTCCCGTATCCCGAAGGATGAGAAGCTTGGGGAGCCAAACAAACAGTGCAAAGCCTTTCATAGTGTTAAGTCCCGTAAGTCAACTTATTGTTCTAGTTGCCGATACTGTTACTGATTAGGGTCCTATGGTATAGCTACCGCCTCGGCTCCAACGTCTATTACCGGATCAGGCTTGGAAGCCTATCAAGGATGAGATCCGTAGGCTCGCCCATAAGGCTGGGCTCGCAACTATGCCCGAACCAGATGTTGACACTTGTATTCGCCAGGGGAAGCGGTTCGCGATTTGTGAATTTAAACACGAGAATGATGCTCGTGTAATATTTGGTATGTACATTAAAGGTCGTCGGTTTCGAAGCCTTGCTAATGGCATTGGATAGGAATGGTCTCTGGGCGTATGTTCGAGGGTGTTGTATTGCAAGCATTGTTATGCAAACCCGGCCCAGATGGGCCCATTTTTGTGGATGGTCCCAGACATCAAGTCACAGGAGATATTATTCTACCACGCGGCTTAAACCCCCCAGCACCGCCCAACCTAAGCATTTATCGATCACGAGATGCTAGAGGATCGTTCAGTCCACAGGCTGGATATCCCAACCACAACACGATCATAGATCGGCCCGGACTAGATCACAACGTTTCTCAGGACCGCATTTTTCCACAGCCTCTTCCAAACACTAGCATCCCAATGCATTACTCTTTCGATCGTATCGACGAACCAGCACCTCACATGTCTTCGTATGTTACAAACATGGACATCTATCAACAGCGCCTAGGACATATCTCGCCCTCTGTAGGCAACGCAAGCGAATCGTCAGACTCGTCAAGAACGCTGATCAACACACCCGAGCTTCCTTCCTTGTCCAGGACCTCAAGTGTATCGGCCATACCAGATGCATATTTGCCAATTAGGAGCTCCAGCTACGAAAACTTCCACACTGTTCCCAGCAGCCTAAATCCAAACCACAACTCAAGTATCTCAAGTATCTCAAGTATCTCAAGTATCTCAAGTACGTCAAGCATATACACACCTTCAAGTTCCCGCAACCAGTCCGGCTCCTCACACACGCTCCAAGATTCGGCAAGCGATGAAGCCTGGAAAGTGATCATCCGAAACGTCAGAGCCGGCGTGACTCACGAGGAGCTTAGCAAGCTGGTGGACGCCAAGCTGATGGAGAAGAAAATGCGGTACGTGCAGCATGGGAGGCCTAAACAGGGCGAAGACAATAAATGGTCGGTCAGATTTTTCAGGGAGAAAGATGCTGAGACAGTGAGGGCCATTTTGAATAATTTCGATTTCAAGGGAAAGAAGCTGAAGGTGCACATAAGCAATGGCGGTTCTGGAGCAAACATATACAGTGGCGGTTCAACCACCAGTGCGAACTCTTCCACAATCACCTCAGGGCCGACCATCGTTGACGGGTCTGTTACAGGCTAGCCTTTCGATACTCCCAGGTGATAGGCACCGGCATTTTAGCTATGGGCAATACAATATAAGAACACTCTGCTCTTCGTTTCGGTTGATGGCGATGAGGTGCACAAAGTTTTGGGGCTAGATAGCAGTACACTTGACTATTATTTTCGCCTACTCGAAATTTTCAGATTGCCTTACAGCTTGACTTCATTCCACCGTCGTTGTCGTTTAGGCTTTCGATTCCGCACTCGAACAATCTACCAATTCCAGTTCCAGAGCGATGCGGAATGTTCTAGTGAACCCCAAGTTTGGCCGAAAGAGCAATGGACCACACTCCTGCTTCTCACGATGCCAGAGTGAAAACGTAGACTCACAATCGAAAGGATTCCCAACGGATTGCCAAATGCAACAGATAGACGAGAATGATCTCTATCTTTTTAACGTCGAGAAATAGTAGCAAGGACAACGACCTCAGAAAATGCATTTCATTAGGCCTGCTACACCCTGTAGATAATATTCTACACAAATACACATACAAGACCTTCCATACTTTTCCACATCATACAATTATCCTACCATCCACATCTCTTATGCTTTCTTCTTCCCCGCCTCCGCCGCCCTCGCCTTCGCCGCCTTTTTCCGATTACTCCGTATCATGACCACGCTCAGGAAGCTCCCCACGACCGCCGAGGCGAGCAGGATAAGAATGACCGGTATGCGGATGGCCCAGACGCGGGGCGGGAAGAAGTCGTGGAGGGGATGGCCTTGGTCGACAAAGGGCTGGGAGAGAGGAGAGGTATTAGTGGATGCTTGTGAGGAAGAGAAGGGTCACGGGGAAAGCGAGGGGAAAAGGGTGGTTGCTTTTGGTCTCGGGGAGGCATACCATGAGGAGAGTCCATGTCGTGTAGTAGAGAAAGACTGTAGTCGCTACAATGAGCATGGCTAGCCCGACTAGTCTGTCAAGCTGTGAAGGCAAGGTCAGCTAGGTGGACGTATGGGAGGGTCCAAAGGGTGTCGAACCATGGTGAAATGTATGAAGGAGTGTGTATGGTCCAGCAATGGCGAAAGAGCGACCTCGTAGAGTATGTGAAGGCTGTTGGAAGCTTTGCAAATTATTTCGACCTTTGGCTAGCAAGGTGAATTTCAATGTTCTATAGGGCTGACGCACGCTAGGGATTTAACTTCCAGCTCAAATTCAAGACTCAGACATGTACGAATATTCAGATACAACGGCGTAAACTCGACATGGCTCACTAGCAAACTCCAACTCATCAACCTCGCTATCCATCACCACACACTTGAAGTACCATCATGATGCTCTCAGCAGTCCGCCTCCCCACCCCTCCCCCGCCAGAAATTCACCCAGCATCCTACAACCCCCGCAAACGCTCCCCCCCATCCCGCTCACCCTCTCCCATCCGCCGTCGATCACCACCACGGAACGGATACAGTGGTGGGCCTCTCCTAAAAGATGGCATCTCGAAGGTCGCCGATGAGCGTGAGCGCCATCTCACGGAGCGTCTGCGCCAACGTGCTGCGGTACCCGTGGACTCAAAACCCCTGACCGCAGAGGACAAGCAGGAGCTCGCGAAGAAGGAGTACAACAAGCTGCTCAGCGCCCGCTCGGGGGGCACCTACGTGCCGCCTGCGCGGCTGCGGGCGTTGCAGAGTCAGGTTACGGATAAGGCTAGTAAGGAGTACCAGCGTATGGCGTGGGAGGCGCTAAAGAAGAGTATCAATGGGCTGGTTAACAAGGTCAATGTTGGGAATATCAAAAACATTGTGCCAGAGCTCTTTGGGGAAAATCTTGTGCGTGGAAAAGGTACGTCTCTAGGATGTGATTCCCTAGCATCACAGAAACGGTATTGACCTCGTTACAGGGCTATTTTGCAGAAGTATTCAACGCTCTCAGGCTCAAGCGCTTCCATTTTCTGCAGTATACGCAGCAATGGTAGCCATAGTCAACACAAAACTCCCTCAGGTTGGCGAGCTGCTGGTCAAACGTCTAATTGTACAATTCAAGAAGGCTTTCAAAAGGAACGACAAGCCGGTTTTACTAGCTTCGACGACTTTCCTGGCGCAGCTCACAAACGTACAGGTCTGTCACGAGATGATAGCAGCGCAAATCCTTTTACTGTTGCTTCACCATCCAACGGATGACTCAGTGGAAATTGCAGTCAATCTGACTCGGGAGTGCGGTCAGCATCTTGAAGAAATGAACCCTGCAATTGCCAACGCGATTTTTGACCAATTTCGGCACATACTGAACGACTCAGATATTGAGACTCGCACACAGTACATGATAGAGGTGCTTTTCCAGGTTCGCAAGGACAAATACAAGAACAACGTGAGCATCCCAGAGGACTTGGACCTTGTGGAGGAAGAAGATCAAATCACTCATCGAATCGGTCTGGATGATGATTTGGATGTCGAGGACGGGCTTAATATTTTCAAGTACGACCCTGAGTTCGAAGAACACGAAGAAGCGTACAGGAAGCTCAAATCCGAGATTCTCGGGGAAGCTGATGGGGAGGACAATGATGAGTATGAAAGCGATTCTGGCTCTGAGAGCGGCCCAGAAGAAATCGCAGAACGAGAGTTGGAAATCAAGGATCAAACGAACACGGACCTAGTCAACCTCCGCAGGACGATATATTTGACAATAATGAGCTCTATTGACTTTGAAGAAGCCTGTCACAAGCTTATGAAGATTACATTACCGGCTGGACAAGAATCCGAGCTTCCTAGTATGATAGTGGAATGCTGCAGTCAGGAGAAAACTTACTCCAAATTCTTTGGTCTTTTGGGGGAAAGATTTGCGAAGCTGAATCGCCTCTGGGCTAGTGAATTTGAGGCAAGCTTTGAGCATTATTTCAGCACAATACATCGCTTCGAGACCAACAGGCTTCGCAACATCGCTCGATTTTGGGGTCACATGCTCTCGAGCGACGCAACTGGATGGCATGTGCTGTCTATCATTCACCTGAACGAAGAAGAAACCACAAGCAGTAGCCGCATTTTTATTAAGATTCTGATTCAAGATCTGGCTGAAGCTCTCGGTATGGCAAAACTCCAAACCCGCCTCAAGGATCCTCTTCAACGCCCCTATTTTGAAGGTTTGTTTCCGGTGGATAATCCTCGCAACACACGCTTCTCCATCAATTACTTTACTAGCATTGGGATGGGTGGTCTGACAGAGGAGATGAGAGATCATCTGAAAAATGCTCCCAAGCCTGCCCCAGTCATAGCGCCTCCGGAACCAGAGTCAGAGTCAGAGAGTTCAGTGTCCAGCTACTCTTCGTACTCGTCTTATACTGCGTCGTCGCGGTCAAGATCACGTTCACCATCGCGCTCGCGTACTGCACGTACAGCACGACGCCGTCAGTTCTCCCCGAGCCGTTCTCGAACACCTCCTAGAAGGGATTCTTATAGAGGTAGAGAGCGACAAACACCGCCCAGACGTAGCGCTGCTCGAGCGAGATCCGTTACACTGTCTGATATTTCTCGTTCACCTTCGCCTAGAAGAGAACGCAGAAGGCGAAGTCGATCGTACTCATCTCGCAGCCGCACACCACCTCGGAGATCAGATCGTCGGCGCAGAAGCTACAGTTGAAGAATGACCGTCAGAGCGCGATCGTCTTCTTCTTGAGTTGCCCTCTAAAGTGCATATCAAGAGGACAACCCATATGTTGTTACTCTTAGAATTACAGATAGATACCCATCAGAGCAAATCATTGTCAAGGTGCTCGCATGTGTTGTTGTTAAGCGTCTCAAAAATGCGCACGTGGGTAATATAGTGTATGGCATTCATTGCACCTAAGGGCGAATCCCCTGACCTAGATACGCAACTAGAGCTACATACCCCTCCAAAGCCAACTTGACCCCTCAAAGAACTGCATCCTTCATTCACCTCCCATACCTCTAAACCTCTTAGTATTGTAGTGCGAAACCGCAGATCACAGAGTCCTACAGCTTGTCGTTTGCTTATTCCTTTTATTCCTTACCTCCCACGCAGCTACTACTCGATTTGAAGCTCCTCCCGCCGGAAGGAGCCTCACAAGTCACCACAGCTGCCCCTCTTTGCTTGCCAATAACTACAACACTTTGCTTCCGAATATATCGGGTGAAACCATTCGTCACGTTTTGTCATTGTCACTGTCACCCGCTCTATCCAGGCACCAGCTTTCTGGTCAGCTGCCATTTGTATCTGCATTTGCTGTTCGTCTCCCAGCGAGAACCAGCAATCTCACTCTTCGTATCAGAGCTAATGAGCAACACACCTTTACGCATCTCGCATTCCAAACCTTTCTCTACAAGTTGAATGCCCCCGTCGTCAGACCAAGTGTCAAGCCAACAGCAGCCGGCTGTCGAGATCGATTCTTTCTATCAGGAAGAAGCTTCAAGAAGGCGCTCGCCAAGTCGCAAGGGCCAGCGAAGGAGCCGGAAGAAGAATGAAACCGGTGGAGAGAATGCGGAGAGGTCGCCTTGGGGTTTGTCCCAAGACTTGTAAGTCACAAAGAGTTTGGGAGAGAGTGTGCGGAGCAAAGATGGCTCTGTCAAACATGATGGTATCATGCTGACTAGTGTGCGTATATAAGGACCTCTCCTCCTTCCATCCTCTCACAACTGCATGCATCGCTGTCTCCTCCTTCTGCTCCTCCTCCAGCGCTCTCCAATGGCGTCTCGTCTCCTCGTCTAGAAGCTTGGGATGCTTCCTCTCCCACACGTCCATCAGACATACCTGCCTTAGCTACAACGGAATGGGCCCAGAACATTCCATATGGTCGCAGCCCTCCACATGAGTACAGTAACGGACTTAGCCAAGCCGGATCTCCTCCGGAATATCGCTCACCTCTTGATCCGGAACTTCGCGGAGGGTTCTCACACGCTTCTCCTCCAACCTCGCCAAGAGCTGCCTACCGCCAACCAATACAGCGGACTAACGAGTATCAGAGCTTTGGAGACTACATGGGGTCATCTCCTCCCAATAGGAGGCCTCAGTCTATGAACTCTCAGAACTCGTACTATCCGCCAGCGCCCCATCATCAGCAAGCGCATTACTACGCAGCGCCAGAAATCGACTTGGGTCATCCTAAAGCGGCGCAAAAAGACCGTCTGCCCGGCGAGGGTTTCTGCTGTGTTTTCGACAGCCTCTCTCCATCTGGGCATGAGGCCTCTGGAAATACTGAAAATGTCTTACTTGTAGGGTTCGACCATGGCTTGAATATCTATCACGTTGGTAAGAACCGCTTCGATCCTATCGGTCGCCTAGAGGGTCTTCGAGGATCTGTGATTGGTGCCAAGATACTTCACTCTCAGTGCGTCAGTGATCGGCCACTCCAGCCACTGGTCGCAGTCATCGTGCATGGTCCATACATTTCATCCGGTAATTCATCCAGACCGGGAATTAACACGGTAATTGAAGATTTTGAACCTTCAAGGTCAGAGATGCAAGCTTTACAGACGGCAGCCATAACCCACTACCAGACTACTGTGGAGGTTTACTCGCTGAGGAAAGGACAGCATATAAGGACGCTATTCAGGAGTCCCAAGGTCGAAATTAGAGGCGGACTAGTGAATACTACCGTGCCTCCTCCTGTAGGAGACCTAAGTATCCAAGCCAAAGGAAGATTTTTAGTCATCAGCTCGGGCATCAGTGGGGAAGTCTTCATTTTCGAAAGAGCTCTCCAAGGAAGTGCCGAGACTTCATCGGGCTTTAGATGTTTGGGTAAGGTATGGACACGAACGGGGTTACGGAAGACCCGCAGCGTGTCCACCTCTTCCTCGGAATCTGGCCCCGCACAGTTGCATGACGCACTTGCTGCAGGTACCCGCCGATCTAACGCTCCAATTCTTTCCCTGAGCAACCGATGGCTTGCTGTCGCACCACCGCCGTCTTCGTCCACCACTACTCTCCATGGAGAAGTTGAAGCCGACATCTCGGGTCATAAGGCCCCCGGAGTCAGCTCTCATACACCTGCTGCTGAACCTCAGATAACGTGCGATCTTGACACGCCGGAGGGAGAAGGCCTACTCAACAAAGCTGCCAGAGACATTACCCAGGGATTCCTGAAGACCGCTCAATGGGTTGGGCTTGAAGGGAAGCAGGCTTGGAGCAATTACTGGTCCAAGCCATCCGAACAAAGTCAGCCAGGACTCGCAGCTCCTCCATTCATTTCTGCTTTATCAGCGCTCCCAAATCACCAGATTTTTCCTCCTACCCATGCACAGGACAGTCCAGTCAATCGAGCAAAAAATCAGCCCACACTGGTGTCAATTTTGGACCTGGAAAAATTGTCCAAATCTCAGCAATCAAAGGTCACTTCCTTGTTGCAGCCGCTGGCCACTTTCTCCCTCCCGACTGGATGTAGTCTGCTCTCATTCTCTCCAAATGGTTTGCACTTGCTCACAGCAAGTGCGAAAGGGGATGTAGAGCATATCTGGGACTTGATGCGTATGGTACATGGGGAACCTGGACGTGACGGAGATCCTGACGCATCTCCAAAAGGTCCTTGTGTTCGTCAACTCGCAAAGATAACTCGGATGACCGAGGCCAGGGTTGTGGATGTTGTTTGGACTGAACCCAAAGGGGATCGACTTGCTATCATCACTGACAGAGGCACTGTCCACATCAACGATCTACCATCATCCGCGTTTATATGGCCACCTTCTCGTAAGGTTCGACGCGGTACCACTGCCGCAAGCAGTTTGAACGCGATTAGCGCTAGAAAAGATGATAACCCAAGGCCTGTATCTGCTGGCGCGGGCAGCACCTTTTCCTCAGCTTTCGGCATATTTTCGGGTAAGACGCAACCTCTTTTCGATGTTGTTCGCGGGCGTCGCCCAAGCATGGGAAGTGGCTTTTCCGGACTTGGCGGTATGGCATTGACCGCCGGCATTGGTGCTAAAAGCGGAAGAGCTGTGGCAGCTGGCTTCAATCGATCGGTTGGTGCAGCAGCTGCAGGCACCGTTAATACAATCCGCCATCTAGGCGAGAATCGTCTAGCTCTACCGAGTTCACAGAGTGCTGTAGTCCCGGGCTGCGTCCAGTGGCTCAGTGGAAAGGGTCTTGGTCGCATAGCTATCACTGGTGGAGGTATCGTACGGATCTTTAGTATCCGCCAAAGCAGCAACTCCAAGGCCCGTCAGCGACGACCTTCAGTCTTTGGCCATAGACCGGTTGAATTTAGCCTTCCAAAGGAGCCACTACCAGCTCAGAACGTTACGACTAAACAGCTTCCCAATTCGCGACTATCGCCTGAGTCCTCTACACCTCGTGGCTCGTTCTGGCTGCCACAATCCGCTTTACCCATCTCAACGACTTCGAAGCTTGAAACGCACCCTCTGTCCTATGCTGAACTTGACACAAGTCTAGCCTACCAACCATTCCACACAGATCGTCGAGTCAATCTCTACGTCTACAGTGACGAGGATGCATCTGCGGTTTCTAATAATCCTCAGGGGACAAGCACCTGGGTCTTCGGGGAGTCCATTCCCGCTACCAAGGTCAGCGTTGGCTCTACCGGCCACGAAGATGATGATCCAGATCTAGGACAACCTACGACATCGCGGATGGAAAATGTCATTAGTATGAAGGGTAATGCAGAGGAGGGACAGCACATTATTGTTACTACACGGCGAAAACGCAGCACGAAAGACGAAGGAGCCATGGCAGGCGCAGAAGATGAGATCTTCGAGGATGACTGCGAGATTTTGGATTTCACGGAAGAAAGGATATAAATCAAATGGCGTTGGAATTGCGTGCATGGGAAGAGGTGGGCTGCTCCGTCGAATCATGCAATGGTCGTTGGTGGTGTCACTTGGGCGAAGGGATAGATTGTATCATCTAGAGTAGATAGGTCGTGTGGCATGAGTGCATTCAACGTCTCGGTTGAACATTTGTTTAGAAATGCGCGCTTGCAAAGTATTGGCTTGGTAGAAGTTGCAGTCCTAGATTCCAAGCACACCCATTTTGTCCTTAATTCATTTCGCATATTGTATTCGCATGGAGAATTTGTGACGAATCCAAAAATAAGGCATTACCCTACCAATCGGGCAAAAGATGCTCCTCGGTGCTCGCAGCAATCCGGTCGTGCTCGTGCTTCTTTTGCCTTGGAGCGCCAAATGCCCTTCGACAGCCTTCCTTGTTCGACACCTTTTCCATTAAGTACCATCTACGAGTCCCTACTACGCACTGGCGCGCAAAGCGCAGCAGTCAGAGCCGCATTCTACTTTTAGATTCGGTTCCCCTTGCATCGGCTCACCGTCGCTTCTACTGATGATGCCGCCAACCGCAGCAGCCCGAGATTGTCTCGGAGAAAAGGCAGACGATGCGTTATCTCGGACACCAACGTGAGATCCTTGAGTTGAGCGCATATCTAGGAGGTAACTTATGCATCTAAGGTCCCTTCCAAGCACACGCCCGGACTGCACACATAGCACCAGCACGGGACCGCAGCATTTCGCCGTTGGTGCTCGGCCGAGGAGGGGTAAGATGAGTTGAGCGGGTATTTGTCACTGCGAGGAGTACTCACACACACGCAACAACGAACGAGAGGAGTAGCAACATGCAGGTCTTCCGTTGGTGTTCGGCCAAAAGAGGGGTTGCTCTGGGCGCCGACGGGAAAGCCAACGTGACGGTCTACTACTCGTTACTGTCTACTTTTTTTTCGTATCCACTTTTTCCTTCGCAGTCTCGTACCCTGCCTCGTCCGACTTCTCTGCGTGGTATCACATTGTAAGACCATGAATGGAAGCTGGTGCGACTTTGTACGTTTCACAGCGCGACTATGAAGCTATTTCCTGGGAGCACCACCACGCACACTCAAGATCCTATCAAGAAGAGGCTTGACTAAAGGAAGCAAACAACAGGATAATTACGCGATGGTGGCATACTTTATTTGAATTATCGCCGAAGTCATGATCCAGCAGATACAGGATTTTGCTAGGCAGCATCCATGGCCAATATTATCCATGCTGACAGCCAAGCTTGGACCAGCCGTGGATACACCCCAAGGCGGGTTGCGGCACGGCAGCCTTATGGACACGGTTACCTACCTCGTATTCCTACTAACTGCGTACAGAAGAACGGGTAAATCCATGCGATATGAAGGGACCAATTTACCAACACAAGGCGTGTGACGATCTACGAGTTTGTACTATGTTGCTAAGCCTCAACGGGCCCTCGTGCTCGTGTGGATCGGCATGGGAGATGAACAGGGCAGAGATTTGTGAAGAAGGCCAGAATCTCGACTACCTACCTGGGCACGCTCACCCACTTTGGAGCGGCACGTTGAGCAAAGAAAGCTGTGCCGTCAGCAGTAAGCCTGAATGTGCTTTACCGAAGGCCAAATTGATGAGGACGCGTCGGTCTTTTTGCGACCAATGCCAGTTGCCCTGACCTCCCCGGGCTGAACCCTTGCACAACGCCTTTGGGGCCCTAGTGACCCCTAGGGCACGCCCCAAGCCACATTTCATGATTTCCATGGAGACTATGGGGCACCAAGAGGCTAAGAAGGCATTAGTGAATTGCCCCATCCCACGAAAAGAGACCGATGCTGCTGGCTACGGTAAGCTAACGTACCGTTGCAGGCTCAAGGTATACTTTGATATTTTCTGCATAAGACTCCTCCAAACTATGCGTCTCAAGCGTGCACGCGCACAGCACTCAGCCATGTGTCTAAACTCTATCCGTCTAATCTACATGCAGGCACACAACTTAGGCTGCTCCACCAACTTCAAGATGACAAGACTACTAATAGGGTTTGCCTACTTCCCTTTTCATCAACTTCTCATCTCCTTATATTGAACCTCTTCCTTTAGTCAATCCAAGACCGCTTTCCTCCCCCTCAACGCCCATTTCTTCAAATTAAGCCCAACTCAAGTCACTCTTTTGATCCACAATTGACTAAACAAAACAAAAAAAATAAGACGGGAAGAAAATGTCTTTAGTCTGATCCTTCCACTATCTAATACCCAGTCTATACGAGAGAGAGAGAGTGCATATAGCTTCGACAACACCCTCGAGTCTCCAACTTTGCACGTCCTCGTCGCCCCAAGACTGCTTCTAGGCAGCGACAGCGTGGCAATGCTGGAATTGCGGCGCATCCGGCACCCATTATGAATCCTTATGAAGACTACAGAGATACCGGATTCCAAAATGGTTTCAACGTCCCATATAGGGATCTTCTGGGTCTAGTACCTCGCACAAGGTGTCAAAGGGAAGAATTGCAGCGCGCCACAACGATGAAAACCCCTCACGAAAGGCCTCGTCCGGGTCGGCGGCGGAGTTCAATGCACCACCTACCGCTCAGCTTGACTCCGGTCCTCCTCTTCATGACCATGATTTTGTCGATACTGTGCATGCCAACAGAGGCAGCAGAACATGCAGGTTCTCAAAGTCGAGCCGTGAAAGGCCAATTTGTGGACGGAAGAATAATGTTTGATCACAATGCTGTACCTCAGCCAGTGTTGCACCGTCGAGAAGACACTGTGAACACGGATGCTGCGTCGGCGACTACAGCCGCTGAGGCCCCTGCGACTTCGAGTTCAGATTCTTCAACTACCACCACATCACTCCCTAGGGCCTTTGACGGAGGCTTCGGCACTAATTACACCCAACCTAGCTGTCCCACCTTCCTCCGCTCCATGGTTGACAATGATACCTTCATTTCCTGCGTACCCTTCAGCCTCCTCCTCCAAGTATGTCCCTCTCCTCCTTGAAAACTTTACCCTCAAGCCTCCGCCGTAAAACTAACCTCCCATCTACCAGAACTCCATGTCCTTCTTCGACGCCAGCCGCTCCCTCTCCACCATTACCGCCGTCCTCAACGCCTCCTGCTCCGTCTTCTTTCCCACGTGCTCAACCCTCATGTCCTCCTTCGCCCTCACCCTCCGCTCCTCCACCGCCTGCCAAGATGACTACAACAGCCAAAATCCGCAGGTCCGCCAAGCCTATGCCGGCCTGCTCGCCTACGACGTCTCCTTCAACGCCGCTTGCCTGAAAAACACCCCGACACCAGGCGACCCGGACGCGCAGCAGGACAACGAAGACTTTTGCTTCGCCAACGCCATCACTAACAAGACCTCCCCGACCGACAGCTACGTTTACTTTTTACCCCTGGGCATACCGCTACCGGCGGGAAGTCTACCGACCTGCGACTCCTGCCTGGCGAACACCATGGCCGTCTACGCAGACGCCGCGTCGAACAAGAGCCAGCCGCTCAATCTCGACTACGTCGATTCGGCCACCATGGTCAACCGGATGTGCGGACCTACCTTCGTGAACGCGAGTATCCCCAATGCCGGCTCCTCTTCCGGCAGCGGGAGCAAGACGTCCGCCGCGTCGAGAGCGCAGGGTCTTGATGCCGAGTGGACGGTGTGGTTAGGGCTGCTGCTTGGAGCCGCGGCTTTGGTCGCGGCTTGGTGATTGGAGGCTTTCCGCCACCAACGCTTGTCTTTTTTATCTTTGCGGAGACGCCACCGACGCTGTCGGATATGTACAGACCTGGCTTTTGTGTACGGTTTTAGCGTTGGCGTCCGAGGATTTACCAGCGTCTTCAATTCTCTTATGATGGCCTTGATGGGTCTTCTTTTAGGACATCCTGGATGTATTTATGGGCATGGCGGTCCTTCTTCTTTTTCTTCTCCCTCTGGAGAGATGTCACGGATGTGATGTGTATATAGACGCTTTTGAGATATTTATATTCGATTCCCACAATCGCTGCTCGTAAACCAGAAATCAGAGAGGAAACATCCATGTAAGTGACTTTTGATTCTGACAATATATACATTTCCCAACGTCCAATACTTACTCGATTGATCTAAATCCCTTCTCTACAAATACAGCTCACATTCACGCGACGCTCATTACTTTGAATGTATACCGATTCTCCAACTCGCCGTCGATAGAGATGGCCAGAAAGAACTCCTCTAAGAGCAAAATGCCTCCAACGCCATCGCATGACAGGCAAAGCCGGCCCGGGACTTTCGCAATTCGTATAGCATAGCAAAGCAAAACATCATCCGCATATCTGCATTGCCGGCCATTAAAAACGCCCCTTTCGCCTTTTGTAAAATCATGTACACGTCGCGTGCAAAGGTGTCGATATCAAGTAGCTTCCGTCTCCATGTCTGCCTTTGCTTCGGGAATCCCCTCTCCCGTATCCTTGTCCTTTGCTGCCTCATTTGCACTCTCCGCTGCCCGTAGTTTTGCCTTTGTCTCGCTCAGCTCCTTTTGCAAGTTCTTGATGTAGTCGATGGCCGATTCCACCGTACTGGCCTTGCTGTTGCTCTGTTGTGCTGGCGTCCCGCTCATCATGAGACTTGGACTCGTTGCTCCCACGCCGCTGCTTTGACCATTGGCTTGAGGTGCAGAGGCGGGTAAGAGGCTTGCAATCTCCTGGAGCGCGGTGTTGATACGGTTGCGGCGGCCTTGCTCGGCGATTTTGTGTGACGTTCGTTTGGAGGTGAGGTTTGTGGAGAGAGTTTCGGGGTAGGAGACGCCAGGTAGGTGAGTGCCTTCGAGGATGTTCTGGTAATTGGATTTGGAGGCGAGGAGGAGGGCGGAGGTTTCTGCAGAGACGATGGCTGGATGTCATGTATCAGCTCGTGAGTTCAATCGGGGAAAGGAGAGACCATTACCTCCTTCTGGCAAGAGAGGTTTGATGCTGGGAGAGATCTTCGGGCGTAAAGCTGGGCTGACTTGCACAGAGCTCTGGCTGTTGCGCTTCTTTGGATCCCTGCTCTTCAGCCTGGAATCTACACGCTTGATGGATCCTGCGCTTCTAGGCGAAGTAACAAGCTGAGGGCTTGGTAATGCTGAAGTGTTTGCCGTGATTGGTGCACTTGCGGGGCCATTTTTGGCCATCTTCCGACCACCCATGCTTGGTGTGGACAGATCTGTGTTTGCATCTGCAGTATTGATTGGTTTCAGGGTCGGTTTCTTCGTTGTACTCATAGACTCAGGTAAGACGATATCTTCCATAATTTGCTCCAAGTCCGCCTCGGCAAGCGCCGTTTGCTCTTTCAAGCTGGACGTCGGACGGTTCGATCCATTTAATCTTCCAGCCTCTTTGCGAATCTTCATCAACGATGCAGGAGTTGCAGGCTCACCATTTGGGTCCTGCAAGGAGGCCGCTTGGTGTTCGTTCTGCTTAGCATTGAGGTAAGGAGATCTGCTGGCGGAAATAGATTTGGGTGTTGCAGGTGGTGGCATCAGAATCTCAGACAATGGCTCGGGAGAAACCGAATCTGGTCCAGAACTATCTTGACTGTATGGGAAATGAAGCTTTCCATCAGTCGTCTGCGGAGCTTTATTTGCTTCTCTTGACTTCCTGGCTTCCTCTATGAGTCCAGATATTCCCTTTGACGGGATGACTGCACTAGAAGGTTGCTTCTTCCTGTTTTGTGGCTTCATCGCTGGAGATTGCCTTACAGCACGGGCTGGATTTTTCGTGGATGATGAAGAAGTCTTCCGTTTCGACTTGCGCAAAGATGCTGCTGTCGAACCCGTGGTGGGTGCGGAAAAATCAAGACTCGGGTCTATAGGCGATGTTGTATCGGAGGTATCTGAACCCCGAACGGCTCCATAGACAGAGTGCTGAGCAGCTTGATTCTGCGCTCTCAAAGCGGGCGAGGTTAACGGACTAAAGGCATCTGTAGGCGCAGCATAGTCTGGATATTGGAATTGCGTATCGAGTGGAGTTACTGCAGGAGACACAAGAGGCGTAAAGATCATCTGTCACGCAACTGAGTTTCTATCCACTGTGGGGACTTCGATAAAAGCTCTTACCTGATCCTTCTGACTTCGCCTGTAGTGATCATACATGTGCATTTGCTGATGATCTACCGGCGTGCGATAGTACTGCGCATGCCCTCCATGCATCTCCAAACTGTTAGGTGTAGGTGGCACCACATTCGGACCGTGGTATGGCTGATTTTGCAAGTGCAGCTGTTGCTCGAACAGGTCTTGCTGCATGGCGAGATCTGGGAAGGATTCTGTCGAGCCATGGAAGCCGTTTATGGGGGTGGCATGATTCCGCTGATCCATCGGCGGGGGCTGCTGCTGCAGCATTTGCCCTTGGTCGGGTTCAAGCATACCTGCAGCACCCTCCATTGACGTATCCATTGCCCCAGCTCCATCCTGTTGGAGATGGACAGCATCAAAGCCGCCAAAATCGAGATCAGTGAAGTTGAAAAGATTGTTGAATTCGTCGTCGGGGCCAGACCAAAGCGGGGTAGGGTTTTGGTTCATATCGATTTACAGACGTGAAGCTCCATTCGCCAAACTCTGGATACAACGACCGCGATGCAGCCGAGTCTTCGCGCGTCGAATCTTTCTCTTTCTTTCCTCGAGACGTTTAGATTCGCAGAATGTGAGTGGAGAGGGGTCCAGTTCAGAAGATTTGTATCTTATGTTGGCCGCACGTGGCTAAAGTGCGGAGAAAAGGGTTTGACGTCTGTTGGGGAAAAGAGAGAATAATAAAGTATTATTGTGTCGAATTGTCGAGGAGAGTGATGGTGTTTGAGGGTGGTGGGTCGCCTGAGGGTGTTTTTGAAGCTTCTAATTTCTACCGTAATTTTCGAGGGACTGTAAGGTAGAATGTAGATTGGTTGGTAGACCGTAGAACTAGAAGCCAGCCAATGGTCACGGGAGCTCCGCGGACTCCCAAATGCAGATTGCAGAGTGTGGAGGGGTTATCCGTATCCGCTAACATCTAGAGGACAGCATCTAGAGACTAGAGACCCTTGAATCTTGATCCCTTGTAAGTTGCCACCTCTTTTTACTTCTTTCTACCTCTTGCACAATCATGTCAATCAACGCCATCACATTCACACCTGCCCTCGGAGACTAAAGTAGTACACTGTACAGTACCTTACGTACCTTTGCTCCTACTTCTAAGGCATCACGGGTACAAAAACATCAACTACGCGAGTCGGTGGTGTGGGGGTCCCGCCAATGACAAGCTATTATCAATCATATTACCTGCGGCAAAGCTGATGCCACTGTGCATCCTACTTACCCCAGACATGAAGACAATTTATGCTTAAGCACCCTGCATATCCAAACAGCCCAATCGCCTTGGTGAACCATTTTCAACCATGATGTACATGTTCTGGGGAACATGTGGCGCACCCATCGAAAAAGAATTTCGCCTACCGACATGCAATACCCTTCTCCTTTGCAATCATGAGATTGATTGGAAGGAGCAAGGGAAGCTGGCAAAGAGAGTTTTAGCTCATGCTTGTAGCAAATGTAAACACCAAAGCTAGATGGGAATCTTGTTCGCTTTTTTCATGCTCGATCTAGGTACTTATCGACGCTCTTGCTTGCAGATACTAAAGGCTACATGTGAAAGCCATCGTAGGCGAGTACATCCGAGACTCTCCCTTGGGATACGTAGCTCTGAGTGACAAGCTCCACGATGCAAGGATTGAAGCGAAATGAAGAAGTGCATAGAAGATGAGAACACCGGATGCTTGTTTTGACTCCACAAACACCTGCCTTGGCATCTAGTCCACTTCCTCCATCGCGCTCTCACCCGCGCCCTCTTCAGCTGGCGCCGCACCCTCCTCTGCAGCTTTCTCCTCGCTCGTCTCTGCCTCCTCATCAACGTTTAGGCCCAGTGAGACAAGCTTGTGGATGCGCTCGGCGAAGCCTGCTGGCTCATCAATGGTGAAGCCAGAAACCAGTAGCGATGTCTCGAAAAGAAGTTGAGTGATAGACTTGACAGTGCGGTCATTCTCGCCATCGGCCTCGACCTTCTTCTTGAGCTCCTTGATAATGTTTGACTTGGGAGAGATCTCGAAGGTCTTCTTGGATGACATATAAGAACTCATCGAGGTGTCACGGAGAGCTTGGGCCTTCATGATACGCTCCATGTTGGCGGACCAGCCGAACTGGCCGGTACGGATTGCGCAAGGTGCGCCAACGAGCTTGTGGCTAACGACGACCTTCTCGACCTTGTCGCCTAGGACGTTCTTGAGTGCCTTGGCCAGAGGCTCATACTCCTTCTCTTCGGTCTCACGTTCCTTCTTCTCGTCTTCGGTCTCCTCAAGCTCAAAGTCTTTGGTGATGTCGACAAGTTTTTTGGATTCGAATTCCTTGAGCTGAGTCATGGCATACTCATCAATTGGGTCGACAAGGAACAGAACCTCGAACCCCTTTGCCTTGAGGGAGTCTAGGAAAGGTGACTTTTGGACAGCTTTCAGGGACTCGCCAGTGATGTAATACATGTTCTTTTGATGTTCAGGCATACGGGTGATGTAGTCAGCCAGCGAAGTGGTCTCCTCTGCGGATTTGGTGGAGTTGAACCGAAGAAGCTTGGCGAGAGATTGACGATTTTGCGAGTCCTCGTGGATGCCAAGCTTGATGTTCTTGCTGAATGCTGTGTAGAATTTGTCGAATTGCTCACGATCCTCGGCGATCTCGTTGAAGAGCTCAAGGGTCTTCTTGACGATGTTCTTCTTGATGACCTTCATGATCTTGTTTTGCTGGAGGGTTTCACGAGACAGGTTCAGAGGGAGATCTTCGGAGTCGACAACACCCTTGACGAAGCTGAGCCATTCTGGGATGAGATCTGTGGCATCATCGGTGATGAAGACGCGTCGGACATAGAGCTTGATGTTGTTCTTGGTCTTCTTTGTCTCGAACAGATCAAATGGTGCACGCTTTGGCACGAAGAGGATTGCGCGGAATTCAAGCTGACCCTCAACGGAGAAATGCTTTACGGCCAAGTGGTCTTCCCAGTCACTGCAATCATGTTAGCAAATATTGGGCAGTAGCTTTTAGCAAGAAGACTTACTTCGACAGTGTCTTGTAGAAGGATCCGTACTCCTCAGCAGTGATGTCTTGGGGGTTGCGAGTCCAGATAGGCTTCGTCTTGTTCAACTCCTCTTCCTCGATCTTGCTCTCCTTGACCTTCTTGGTCTTTGGCTTCTTTTCCTTCTCCTCATCCTCATCATCTACCTCCTCGATCTTAGCCTTCTTCTCCTCATCTTCTTCACCTTTTATGGACTCTTCAGCATCCTCATCTGGGACGTCCTTCTCGGTCTCCTTCAGGACGTGGAGGTAGATGGGATATGAGATGAACTCTGAGTGCTTCTTGACGACTTCTTTGATCTTGCTCTCGTTCAAGTAATCGGTCTGCTCATCCTTCAAGTGCAAGACGATCTTGGTACCGCGGCCAAGCTGCTCGCCCTCCTCATCGTGGGTTAAGGTGAAGGTACCACCAGCACTTGACTCCCAAATGTACTGTTCGTCATCGTTGTGCTTTGAAGTAACGGTGACCTTGTCGGCAACCAAGTAGGCAGAGTAGAAACCAACCCCAAATTGACCAATCATGGAAATATCAGCACCCGCGGTGAGAGCTTCCATAAATTGCTTGGTCCCGGAGCGAGCAATCGTTCCAAGGTTGTTCACGAGGTCCTAATGCTATGTTAGCTTGGTTAATTGCCATGATAATGCCAGCTGTTACTCACAGATTTGGTCATGCCAATACCAGTATCACGTATAGTCAGGGTCTTGTTCTCCTTGTCAGGGATGATATCGATCCGCAAATCTTTACCAGTATCGAGGATGCTTGGATCGGAAAGAGCGGAATAGCGGATTTTATCCAAGGCATCAGAACAATTCGAGATGAGTTCCCGGAGGAAAATCTCTTTATTACTATAGACGGTGTTGATGATCAAGCTTAGGAGCTGGCTGATCTCCGCTTGGAACTGGTAGCTCTCAGGGGCCATAATTGAAGTAGTTGTATGATTCTTAAGGAGCTTAGGTGAGTTGGGGCTGAAGTAAGGGTATCTGACCTGAGCACGTCGGGTTAGCAAAGGGTCTGGACCTCGAATACCACTTTGACCTCAGATACACCACGAAGCTCACCACTAAGCGGCAAGGATAGACTGATGTACTTACAAGTGATTATTGTGTGTTCAAGTGGTTGATTACTTTAGTGTTGGGTTGTTTGAAGAAAATAATTTCACGTAAAGGTAGACCAGCCTCAAATATTGACCCTTAGCGTGCCAAGCCGCTTCTATCGAATCTGCTAGAAACTTTTTTATAGGGCAGCTAGCTAGCCCACAAGACATGGATAATTCTAGAATAGCTACCGTGTTCTCAGGTACATGAGTATGATGGCACGGATGGTAGCTACATCCCTAGAGTCAATCTTCATCTTCTACTTTTTCACTGGTGAAAATGGTTTGCGCTGAACGATTTTAATAAATCTACAGGTTTGCATTGCGGGCATGAATTTCCCTTGCCGTTTCCTTATTGCCCCAAGCATCGCCCCTATAAATCAATCGTATACAGTTCTCTTAGCAGGCATATGCTCCGTGTAAATGAGATATATACTCACTGGGAATTTTGGGTTGCTGTTGTGATTGAAATATTAGAGCCGTTTACATTGGGAATGCCTTTTCAAATCTCTACCGCGGAAGAGGTTTGGAAGGGAGCTGATTCCAACACAAGCTTCAAGTCGCTGCAGGATATTTGACATGTCGACTATCGCGGCCGAGGGGTCAACTGTCAATTCGACTATCCATCTCAGATCAGCTCATTCACTGAATGCACCATGTCCATGGCCTATGTTGAACCTCTAGCATTGAATGCGCACTCGGAAGGCCATTATTCGTACATGTGATTGCAAAGCCTCGCATCCGAACATGTTATTAAGGCTGGCTATTGTTCTCATGAGCATGCTGTGCCAAATGCAAATACCCTTCCAGTCCATCATACCCCTTTCCTTCGTCAAGCATGAGATATAGTGAATGCAACCCCAGGCCTGCAAACTTACACTCGCCCTGCCAGCCAGCCCCAACTCCATGCCGTGTAACCATCATCACCCGAGCCCCATGTCCTCCAAACCCAAACCGCCATGGCACCTAAAATCCCGACCGATCCTACCACTTGAAATGCAATCCAGCCCTTTCGTTTCATGACTTCATTCCACCTCAGTAAACCAAGTGGATCTCCGGGATCCAGCAAGCCACGATGGCCTGAGAGTCTTGGTAACTCCAGCTTTGTTGCTTCCAAGCCCTTTTCTGTACGTGCGGCCAAGGATGAGTTTGGGACTGGTACAAGAGACCCGTCATTAATGCACTCGCCAAGTTTCTCTGTGAGCCAGACAGCTCTCTCGCCACGAGAAATGGCCTCGTATCGAGCTCGCTCGTTTTGAAGGCTTCTTTGTAGTTCACCCGCCCACCTTGCCAGTCTGATCTGCGCTAGCTTCTCTTCTTGTTGAGTGTGGTCTGCTATCCTGGCTTGAGTATATGGTGACATACTATTAGTATATGAGACTATCGCTCGCGATGTACTGGAAGAAGACGCTGTGGATGTTAAGGATGCTAAAGGACGACTGTGCCCAAGACTTGAGGCGGTGCGTGGGAAAAGGCCTGGAACAGTGAGGGCCTTCGAGCTTTGCGCGCGGACAAGCTTTCTTGCCGCTAAGTGTCTCATGTATGCAACATTCTCGTGATCAAAGACTCGTTGTACTAAATTAACCAGCTCGGATGGAATGAGCGGTTGAACGTATTCGGATGACATTAGCATGCTAGCGTCCATGTTATCATTGTCGTCCGAGGGCGCCGCACACACCGTGTATAGATGTGATGCAATGGCGGCTTCTCCATCGAAATCAAAAGGCCTGATATCCGCATGCTGTAGCTTTCTGAGGGTAGAACGCTTCAAGACCTCAATCTCTTCAGGAGATAGTGTATCTGACTTTGCGATTAGAGGAATCACATTAGTGAGTACTGCTAGACGCTGGAGGAAGATGATATCTTCGTCTTTAAGATCTGTAGCAGCCATGAGTACATGTTGAAACAGAGAGCAGCTTGGAAGACGTGCCTTGTGATATCATGTAAAGGACCACATCAACTTGCAAACCACCGCTACCACTGAGCAGGCTTACGAAATCACCTTGGTTGCCAGTAGTGTCTGCAAATGGCTTGGTAAATTGTGCCATGATGTACTGCAGGATCGACTCAATGCTTTCCATCCTCGACATGCCGTGGCTGTAGCCTGGCGTGTCAACAAAACATAGGTTCCGCTCAAGCACAGTGTCCCCCATACTTTTTCGACGGCGTGGGACTTTGGTTTCTTCAATATCTGACCACCAAGTCGGATACGGCTTGGTGCTTGCGTAAACCTCTGTGATCTTGTTTGTAGATCTAACGTTGGTACTACTTGCCTTGCTCTTGGATTTGGGAGAGGGAAGTTGGTCGATGGAGGGAAGATTTGATAAAGGATCTACGTGCACAATGTCCTCGCAGGTTTGCACAATTGACTTGATGAGAGACGTCTTACCGACACCTGTAAATGGAAATAAGCATGATATAGTCTGGAGGTTCTTCTGGACTTCTCATCCGCATACCTGTGTCTCCTGCGATCAGCACCTTCAGCCTGCCGAGACTTTTCCCACGCTCGGTAAATGGACGTCGGCTGGGCATCTTGATGCTTGGCATGATGAGTTGAGGGGCACTGTCCTGTATAGAAGATTGAGACTGAGGCTCGACATCGTCATCCTCGCTCGAGGCTATGACCTGACTGCCTCCTTCGTCCATAGAATCCTCATCCGAAGGCCTGAAAGAACGATTCGAGAAAGACTTGGGGCTACTCGGCATTGATGACAAAGGGGCTTGAGATGAGAGTGATGCGAATGATTGGGACATGCTAGGAGCTGAATGATCTGCCTGACTTGGATTGTACGGTGACGAATCTCCAGTACTGATAGGAGCCTGCTCGACGCTGCCGCGGGAGCTGTCCCGAGTCTGGACCTTTGGCCTGATCTTCAAGGTAGACCGTCGTCTACCCTCATGACTATTACCTACGCCCTCACTATCTTCCTCGTCAATTTCCTGAGTTGGTAATGGCGGGGAGGCCTCGTAGATCGTTTCTTGAAAGCTCTGTACGCCGAATGTGCTATCACTGCCCGGCCTAGATTCTTTTGCAGATGAACTCTCTAGATCCTCCTCACTTGCCATACAGAAAGAAGTCGGCACGTTGTGAGCGAGGCTTGCAGCGGAAGTAAGGCCTGTTGCATCGAGGTCCTTTCGGGATCGCCTTCCAAGCAAGTCCGCGCCTGGACGCATCTTTGCGACCGTGGACACCCCACTTGTGCAAGACTGAGATGCTGCTCCCACAGGGTGTTCAGCTAAGTAGGAGAGGTATATCGGGGATCGATGTATAACGGTATTGTGGTCGATTGTAGGTGCCCCTCGTACCCCACTTTTGCTATCGATTCAACTGTTCATGTCCGCTGAGGTGGCAAAGGAGGGGTAAGGCTATGGTGAAGAAGGTCATGTCAATAGGAAGTGGAGCAATTGGCGCCTGTCAGTTTTCTCTGCTGTCTGAAGCTGTTGGTAGCGAGTGTACTTTGCACTAGTCGGGCGGCTGACCATGGTCGTTCCCGTGCAAATGCGTTCCTACCTATCTACTACAATCTAAAGTATGGTTTTCAATGTACATAAAAATGAATCAAATCCGAACCTTTTATTTTGTCTCTACTTATGTAAAGGCTCCCAGTAAAGCTATGTACACCCAAGAAGCGTAGTTGGCAATCATTTGTTGAAGCAAATGGCAAGAAAGCTCGATGAGCTTGGCTGAGATATCGACAGAGATAGCTGCCCGTAGCTGTGTATATGGACGAGCACCACGCAAGTAACGATCGAGCCCTCAGACCTGAGCGCATCTAGGTATCTTCGCGACTGTACTGTGCCAAGTAACCAAAGCCGCCGTGAATAAAAGGAGAATCGTGACCGAATGTAATCTGCAATACATTTTCACCGCACTCGCTATGCTTGGAAGGGGTAAAATCGGAAAGTCGTACTGAAATCGACAGCTTGATGCCTCTGAGTGTTGGTATCAAGTATCAGGTTCTGGTGTCAATCGGGACATAAGTAGGTTCGACAGGTGGCTGGGACCGGAGCAAGTTGAAAGGCTCTGAAGTTTGGAGTGCTTCACCAGTGAATCATGCGGCCTGAGGCGCACCACGGCCTCTCACTCGATAGCCACCTCGACCGCCTCTTCCCTGGCTACTTCCAGGACGGCCTTCGTTACCTCCACGGCCGCCACGCATTCCTCCTCTTCCTGTGAAATTGCCTCCATAGGCATTTGCACGGGGTCGGCGCTCTTCGACGTAGATCTGCTCGCCCCCAATAGAATGAGGGTTGGCGGTGACAGCAGCATTATAGGCAGCCGCGTCGGCGAATTCCACAAAAGCACAATTCTGTAGAAACTTAGCATTCCATATGCATGGATGGGGTGGCATCAGTGAATACCTTCGGACGGCTGACATCGAAATACACTAGTTTTCCGTACTGAGCCAGCGTGGTCTTGAGAATAGACGCATCGACTTTGTCAGTGACGTTTTTCACATAGCCCAGAACATTCTCCTGACCACCAGACATGGACTGTGAGTGCTGACGACCTTGCTTCTTACTGTTGTCAGAACCTGCCATTTGCCAGCCACTGTTGCCATTCTGCTGTGTCTTGGCCGGAGCTTCCTCATTTGCTGATGTCGGAGGAGTAATAGATCGGTTCGCAGATGATGATGGAGCGGCTTTTGTCTGAGGTGCAGGAGGGGTGGCAATCGAATTGTTGGAAGAGGCACCGTTTGGCACAGCTGGTGCAGGGACGCGATTAGCAGCAACCAAATTCGCCCACGTCTTCGGTGCAGCAGGCTTTGGAGGCGCCGCTGGTGTCGCAGATACTGCAGACTCGACCGGTTCAACCTTGGCAGGCTTAGATGGAGAAGCAATCGGTGTAGGGTCTGGGTCCCTCGGTTTTTCTGACTGTGCTTCGTCCTCACGGGCCACCGTCTCTGCAGCCTGCTCAGGGCTAACTGCAATTTCTTCGTCCGCTTCCTTTGTCACCGGTGCAGCGGCAGGGGCGTCCTCGGCAATGTCCACGGCCTCAGTAGGGATGGGATCGTCCGCAGGAGTCGCATCAGAGGGAAGATCCAAGTCTGACGCTGGCTTCTGTAGAACTTCTTCCTCCAGCTTTCTGTCAATTTGCTCGGCATCATGCTCCTGTTGGACCGGATCGGCGGAGCTAGTCAAGGTGGTTGGTTCAGGCTCAAGCTCGAGAGCCTGAGTGGGAACAGCCTCTTCAGCTCCCTCCCCGTTCTCCATGTCCTCGTCCTCATCTTCCGAAATGTACCGAAAGATATCGTTGAGTACAAAGTAACCTTTCGGTTGCTCCGCCAGAACGAAAGTTTGAACGAACTTGCGATGCGCGGCGGCTTTATTGCTAATCTCGCCAATGACCTGGACCACAATGTTTTTGAAAGACTCCTGCGAGTCTACATTAGACACTCTAACCTTGCAATCTTGAAAGTCGAGTTGCTTTATGCGGTCGTTGATGGCCTACAGATGAAGTCAGCAATCATCCTACCTCTGCAAAGAGGGAAGCGTACCCGCTGGCCCACCGAGACGTCAACCTTTTGCGTTTCGATTCCCGAAACGAACTGAGACCGCTTGTTGTAGTATAGCTGAAGATCTGTGAGCTACAAATGACTTGGCATTCTTGAATCGTACGGATACTCACGTAAAGAGTTTCCGGGTTTTTGCTGAGAGTTGTGTAGTACGATTCCACAAAGTACCATCCGACCTCATCCTTGGAAGGAGCTTTGTGGGCATCAGCAGCACCGGTGGATTCAGAAGAGTTTGGTACTGTTGTTGCAGCTGCATCTTCACCGGGTATTCCTGCTGTGGTGTTGCCATTCGACGCGTTCAGGCTTGGGGGTGGGACAAAAGATTCAGCTTGGCCGTAAGGGTACTGAGCCCCATAGTTGCCGTTGACGGCCTTAATATCGGTAGCCATTCTAGGTATCGGGATGAGCTAGGATGAGACGGGTACTGAATGTGAAGTGAATGGTCGGAGGTAGCAGTAGCGAAGGTAATGAAGCTAGGTGATGAGGTCGCACAAGAATTGCACAAAACTTTTCAACAACTACTCCATTAGGCATTAGCTAAGAAACGAAATGAAGCTGGCCGATTCGAGGACTTGGAGGACTCACGAGGCAAAGGGTGAAAATGAAACAATTAGAAGCGCTATGAATGCAATGGTCTTCGTCTGGAAGGATAAATGATAAATACGTCAGGTTCAAGTCAATCGTGCAAGGCTTCGGGATTGTCGAAAACACCCGAGTAATGTCTCGGACAAACGTGGTAAGATCTAAGATTGGGAGGATCTGACGGGTTGGAGATCTTTGCAATTAAAAAATTAAAGTCTGACTGTTTACGTGAAGCATTGAGGGTAAAGTATTTGCTATCTTTAGGCGTAGAAAATTCATACAGAACAAATGTTCGGCCGTTGGGCTAGCGCGCAGCCCCCGGCAAGAAGCCTACCAAATCGCACTAAGGGACTGGCAGTAAGCTACCTTACCTGATTTACAGAGTAATTTCTAATTACTAATAATACTACGGGATATCTTGGCGAATACATGTAAATCCTCTACTTATTTGACGAGTTGATTTTTGGACTTTTCTTGCTGAGCAAACATGTACATCCCAGACGTCGTTCTCGGCGAATCAGGTGCTTATTTATTTCAATGACGGCTGGCAACAGGGAAGAGGGGTTGTAGTGATTTCTGCCATCCATTTTACCGCCTGTTTGACGTTCAAAGTAATGTCATCATCCAGCCGGTCAAGACCGTAGATATCTAATTCAATTCTGGGCTTCACTACTTGAAATCGAGATTGCATAGCAGACTGGTATCTTTGGAATCGTGTGAGAAAATGTAATGGAAAGGTGTGCTCCAGAACGCCACGGGTTGCAGTCGTCCAACACCAATAGAAATGCTGGGTATTGGCGTGTACGCAAAAGAATTGTGAAGAAACATCCCGAAATCGGCGACCCTGTCTGTAACAACTGAGGCGCCAGTGATCCACACCGGTGCGAATACAGTGACACAAACAACATCATCGTGGCCGCGACCTTTATTCTAGGAGTGAGATCGAGTTCCGACCTCATAAAGCGGTAGTGACTGACCTCCCCATTCCTGCCTTTTCATCCATCAACTTCGGTCTGAATGTCGCATCTTGATCGGTCATCCTCCGGCCAAGTGCGCGCTCCACCTTGGCCCCCAAGGCCAGCTTGCTGAGGCTGTCGGTCTTTTCTGGTGTAGGTTGATATCGTTGCTGCTGCAGACGCTTTTGTTCTAAACGATCGAAGCCTTGTGTCCATTCCTTAATCTCCTGCATCCGCGGGTCGCCGTTTGATGATGATGCATTGGTATGTGAGGTGCTGTCGGACGCTGCGAGGGACGGAACTCCGCTGAAGGTTGAGAATCGCTTGGACGTTCGTTTCGATGCGACCTGCAAGCAGTCTCTGTTAGCGGACATGTATTGTCGATGATTCAGGCTAGGCGCGAGGACATATAGCAATCAAAAACAATTCGAATTTTCAGTGTTCCGACATAGTCAGCACTAACGAAAAAAATTGCTTCCTCTGTCTGAGACACAATGGTTTCAGGTTGATCTCCAGATTCGATGTGAAAAGGGAGAGATTTAATTCAAAATGCCAATTTTTTGACGGCATGCGGGGTTCACAGCACGAAATGGGTTGGCTCAAGCAAGACAGCCGTTGGGACGGGTAGAGACAGGTGAAGCTTACACTTGGGGCCATTATTGGACGCGAGGATTCGATGGAGGACTGACGACCCATTTGAAAGAGTCAAGTCGCCGATAAATGATGTGGGAGGAGATGGGGCCTCTATGAGGAGTAGAATATAACTGAGAGCTTTGTCGTTTGGAAATCGGGAGCGGAGGATCAGCAAAGTGAAACGACGTAGGTCTGACTTAGATTGGTTAGGTAGATGCGAAGTGTCTACTCGAACGACTCCTAGTGACGTGATGCAGGGTTTGTTGAAGCTTATTGCGTCGAGCGATGTAACTTTGGTCGTCACTCAGCAACGAAGGCGGGCAATCGGATCGTAGGATGTGAAGGACAAGATAAATGACATGGGATGATATGCACGGCTTTGGGGAGAGATATTCCAGGTGAGAAAAGGTTGTTGAGGCCGAGGGGTGGGGAAAATGGGGGAAATGGGGGAAATGGGTTGCAGGTATTGCCTCGCCACCAAATTTAGCTCTGCCAGTACACTACGCTACATTATTATTCCATACTCTATCCATAGTTCTTACATCCTACATACCGATCCGTTACTCTCCGTCACCAAGTCTTACCCATTTCCCCAATCATCTCATTACCACACCCATCATAGAGTACATACGAGTACATCATCCGCCTGCAAGTTTCAATTGACCGATTGATACGCGATCAAATCACTCTCTTCATCTTATTCTTGTCTACTTCGCATGCTCAACGGCTGCCTTCCTCGGCGCCCTGAAGACTTGCGCCGCGCGACACAAAATCTACTCCAGGGGCAGTGCGAAGCTAAAAAAAAGTCTATGGTCGGCGATGAGGCCAGGCAGCACATGGCAGCAAGGATGTTCATGCCGTCTAAACTGCATCGAGGGTAGCCGAGCGGCAAGGTCAGCACGAGTTCGCGCGGAGATTGAAGATTTCTATCCAATCAGAATACGCTACTACCTCACTATCATCAAGAAGTCGTTCACGTGCTTTTGTTGGCCGGCATATCCAGCACGCATGATACCTCTGGAGACGAAGTAGTCAAGACCAAGTAGTCAAGACAAATTAGTCACGAGGAGATATCTGACATGTCCGCTGGCTCTGTCATTAGGCGGTGAAACAATGCCGAAGCACAAGCACTGGCTGACTGCCAAAAAGCAGACGGGAAAGAAAAAAACCGAGGTCCGCAGATTGCCAAAATGCTCGACATACATTTGTTGGCTTCTGATTATTGATGCTAGGTGCAGGCTCCTGAAACGGCCAATGAATTCCTTGCAGGTATCAGAATCACACCCGAGGATGTAACCTTGAGCGAATATCAAGCTAAAACCCGCATAGTCGGTGTCGATTTCGAGGAAGCTGGTGAGAAATGGCGAGCTGGAGACGCTGCCAAGTCTTTGAGGTTTTTTCTTCGGGCTCTCAATACGTATGAGAACGGGGCAAAAAAGTTCCCTGGGTCTTTTGACCTATCATACAACAAGTGAGGCACGAGCCTCTCCAGTTTGTGGCATATCACTGAGCGATATAAGGGCTCGCCTGCAGTATGAGATTTCTCAACAACCTCGATTACTCGAGCGCTTGCCCACTCCGCTGATTGAGCTCTTGCAAGAAACTCTCGATTCTCATAGGCTAGCACTGACGATCAACCAAGATAACGCCGATCTTCTCTTGTATGCAGGTGTTGGAGGCCAAAGTCGACTGAGCTGACATTTCTGTAGCAATACGGCTCAGGTACTGACTAGTCTTGCTGAAGCCATCAGCGAAGGTAAAAAATCGTCGATTTCAGAGTCTCCTCGAGACGAAGCACTGCGTCTCTTTCGAGAAGCTCTAGATCTTTTCCAACGATGCCTCAACGTACAAGAATACAAGCTTGCTCAAGATCGGGAAACCAGCAGACAAGAAGGAGGGTCACCTCCCAATGAATACAGTGCCAATGTGGATAACATCGGCAGTGCTGCATCCAATGCCTCGCAAGAAGAAGTTTGGGCTTCCGTGGAAGAGCCCGTCACGAAAGAGACACTCCTTGATACTACCATAGCGCAAATAGATACCTTGACGGCGATTTGCAATCTGGGGTCTTCTCACACCGGCCTTGCATGGGTTGAAGAGTATTATCAGACTATGCTGAAAGATAAGACAGCGGCTTATGCCGATGGTTCCAGTCGTCACCACGAAGCTACGCTTGCACAGGCGAAACTTACATGCGCACTATCTGATGAAGCCTTCCGAGGCGGACGTCTTGATTTGCTCACCTACGAGAACGAACTGGACACTGCATTTACTAGTCAGCAGCTCGACTTTTCAAATGATCCCTTTGGTCTTTGCGACAAGGCAGACATAGAAGTGGCGTTCAATGCGAGCGTTCAAGCCGCTGTTCAACAAGCGCAGACCACGGAGCTTGGTCAAATAAGCAGCATATGCTGGAAGCACATAACTAAAGCGCTCGACAGTCTCACAGCTGCTTCGAAGCTCCCCGAGGCCCATAATCTTCCACGGATCCACCTTCGACGGGGAGATTGCGAGCTGCTGCGGTTGCACTTGGGTGACACGCCTTTGAATTACAATCTTGCTATCAAGAGTGCTCCAACATTGCTCAAGAATGCGGAAGTATACTACCGTGGAGCAGCAAATCTAGCGAAGAGGGACGTGTCTGCTGAAGAAGAGCGGAACGAAGCAGAGGTCAAACAGTCGATTGCGGCAGGATTAGCGGGTGATACTGAAAAGCTTTCGTTTTTGGTAAAGACTCGACGGGTTCTTTTGGAGTCAATGATGGAGATGAGAGAAGAGGGCTTGCTCGGCGAACAAAGCTTGGAGAGACTACGAGGCATTTTTGGATGATATGCTAGATATGAATGAATACTGGTTGACCACACAAAGATTCGTGAAGACTTGCTACTTATCTCGATCTTCCTAACTCGGAACAAATGGTGGTTTCTCTCACCTTGCGCAGCAAATCTCGAGCATACCATGTCAATCTCTCATAACCGGCTGCCTCTCGTCTTCGTTCCAATCTCGCCATCTATCTCCATTGCCTCTTTTCTTATCCCACTGCCCTCAACGACTTCACTCATGGCACCATTCGCACCCTCAAGATCCGCAATTACCGCTTCCAGACCGCTGACCAGTCGCTCTACTTCATCTCGTTGCCTCTCAACCCCCTTTGCCAACTGTTCGTTCTCGACCTGAACTGCCTGCAGCTCCGTCTCGAGTTGCGATTGCGTAGACGCAAGATAGGGCGCCAGGTGCGCGAGATAGAGAGACTGCGGAGGTAGCGTGTGCGGACTAGAAACTCAACCACACCTGGCCGTCAGCCCAAACTCGCACATTCGTCCCGCCTAAAAGCCCCACGTAGGATCCCCCCAAAACAACAAAAACAAAAACAAAAACCACGCAGACCTCCCCCCAAAAGCGTAACAAGCGAACCAATACTCACGGCTCACTCGGCAGCATCCCCTCCCCCCCCGCCTCCCTCCTCGCCTTCGCAGTCCCCACCAGCCTTTCCAACTCATTCAACCCCCCCACCACATCCTTCTCGACGAGAATCTCCTCAAACTCCCGCTTCGCCTTGTCCTCTACCTGTCCGACAATCTGCCTCCACACATTGTTCAAGACGGCCGGGGCGTATTGGGCCGAGGTCGGGAAACAGGCGGCGAAGTGGGCGTAGGAACAGGTGTGGATGGTGTGCGTGAGAGCGGCGGTGAACATGTTGTTGAGCGCTGTGGCGCGGGGACCGGGGGTCTGGGCGGAGGGAGGGGGAGGGGCGGGGGAAGGGGAGCGGTGGTCTGTTGTTGTGGTAGTAGTGACGGCCATTGTATTTAGAGTGGAATTAGAGTGCAATTGGAGACTTGAATTAAAACAAATGGCGATGGTCAAGATCAAAGTCCAAGGTCCTTCCAAGTAACTTTCTGAAGCTGTGTTTACGCGCTGGTAGACGCGTGGTTAGACCACCAGTAGCGCCGGGTCAAACCTGGACACTGGAACAATTTTCTATATGTTTGCCTACCTTACCTCAGCCAATGCCAAAAAAAATTCAACAGCCTGGATATAGGGTGGCTAAGCCTACTTTATATGAGAGCCATATTAGAGTAAGACGTAACGTTGAACGTTTCTATAATCTCGTTGAGCCCAGCTCCCACCATCGAACAGTCTAAGCGCGGAATGAGGATACTGTGTCTGCAAGATCGCTGTCATAACCGGGATCCATACAGGCATTTTCACAATCTAGTGCTCGAATGAAGCATTCCGTCTACAGTAAAAAGGGTCTCACCTTTGAAGACTTGATGAACACGAAGCCGGTCATGCCGTGAAAGTATGCAGACCTTACTCTCGGTTTCTAACTACTACCAAATCCCCATGATTGCTATCTCACCCATTTACGACATTGCTGCAGACACGGTCGTCAGATCCTACAGCCATGCAAGTCAGTAAGCATTCCTAACCCAAACCATGAGCGGGAGCGGGAAAAGACCTACCGGATCAAAGGAAATCCAACTCGCTCCCATGATATACGGGTGGGCATCTCCCGCACTATTCAAACTCCATTTCACTCCCTCCACTATCAATTCCGTTGTCGTCTCAACTTCCAAATCTCTCCTACACCCAAATTCGACCTTGTTCAGCCCCGCCACAAACCGGGGTACCCCTCCTCCCCAAACTTCTCTTCAAATTTCGCGAATCCAGACGTCTCCAATTGCCACCCGTTACCCCTCACATCCTCCGTGCTGAACGTCTTTTGGATCCCCGGCACATCTGCGTGCGCTATTCAGCTTACGTCGGCTTTGTCCAGGATCGTGTCGCCCCGTGGTCCGATGGTGAGGGTGAAGCCGGTAGTCGTTACGGCGCTGTACTTTTTATGCTCCTCTCGTTGATACTTTCTTATGTCTGTCTCGTATGTGACTCTGTTCTAAGCTCGAGCAGAAGAATCTCGACCCAATGGACGTTGCCAGCACCGCTGATGCTGGCCTTGATCGAATGGCACTTCGCAATGTTACTCCTTTCACTCCTCGTATCCTCTTGAACATTCCGGTCTCGACTATATCACTGTATTTCGGAGAGAATAGATCGAACAAAGAGACTCCAGGAATTTTTGTTTCCGGAGTTTCTGGAAATCCATGTCTTTGTCCACAAAGACCGGAACATCCTATCCCTACAAACGGGCTTGATTTTCCAACCAGCCACAGCAATGGCTTCATACCTTCTACAATGTGATTCTGTCTATCTTGCAGCTCCATATTGTATGAGAAAAGGCAAGACTGTTCTACAATGTCATTTCTCTTCTGTCGTCAGAAGTTTCCCTCCCCTGCTCTCATTGGCCAGGGATTTGGTTCCCATGTGGTTCCTAGTATTTCCTCCACAGCTCTGAGCACACAGAATTTCAGGCAGTCAAGGTCGTTTAGCAAAGATTGTGGGGCCTCAACCAAGCTTCCCCTATTGTGCTATCATCGTGTGTCATACGTAGGATTTGGCTTCGTCAATTTTCGCCAGAACAGGTTTCCAACAACTCCAAGCAACGTTTCAATCAGTATATATTCCAGTACGAAGCTTTACCAAACGAGTTCTAAAGCAACCGAAGCCGCTATGCTCCGCAAATGGGACACGTGGTTACGCAATTTGCGTCCAAAGCAGATCAACCAGTACTTTGGCCTTCGATACATATTTCGCATTCTCGACAATATTCTATTCCACGGCCTGCTGTGTACATCCGTGGTATTGAAGTGGAGAGCTCCTCCGATGGGGCAGCTCCCCAGGCCTAGCAGAACCACTTTGATCTTAGATGCTAAGCGAGGGCCTCGCGCCTTGATCGACGTCATGAAGCCCCTTACTAATGGACCATGGACACACAATCATGCAAGAGTGTTTGAAGGCCTTGCTATATGAAATGACACAGGTCTTTTTTATGTTGCATACTCGCAACGGCATTCTCTTTTCACTATCAAATAGCCGAGCTGCGAGTGGACGTCTATCCGATACTGGCTCTTCATGGAGAAAATTGTTGCGAGAAGCGGAGGAAAATGCTAATCGTTTACTCAAAGGGCTCCCGAGACCATGGAATCTCCGCAATTGACAGCTATGTTCTTGCAGGATCTGTGGCATCGGAATGAGGATCTTGTATAACCTGATGGGAATTGTCCACATTTCTGAAGCCAAGAGCGGTGGACAGAGGTGAAGAAGGTTTGAGACCCTTTATAAATTAGATTCAGGAACGACAAGCGACGTCTCGATCATCATTCCTGAACGGACCGAAGACATTGTGAGCGAGGGACATACTACTACTAAGACTACTATCTGATCAATTCAAATACAGAAGCCCAGGTCATGCAAAGGTGACTCAGGTCGCGTAAGTATTGAACAGGAAGAAGAGTCATGATCGATTGAAGAAAGACAGCCTCTCAAGTCCTTGACCTATTGGAGCACACACTCATATCGCATGACAAATTTTCAGCTTTACATGAAGACACAATCAGGAAGCGTCAAAGATATGATGCATACCGGCCTGGGTTCCAATGACGCATAGGAGGGGAAGCCCACAAGGCTGAAGGATTTTGATGTACCCGCAGGCAGACGCCGAGAAGTTTGCTGCATATGTTGTACTGCAGTATTTTAGGTCAGTATCCTTTCACAGCCTCCTATCATTTTGTTCTGTAGGTCTCTAAAAGTCTTGTACACAGCCTTACTGCTTTCTTGACCGCCTTTTCACTTTGATTAAGAAGAAGCAGCTTTCCCACTTCTTCTTTTTGATATCTATCAATCTCCTCGCCAAGGTATATACAGTAAAGGACCCAAAGATGACTCAACCACAACCGATCAGAGATCTGCTGTCCATTGCCATTCACCTGGCTGAAAGTCTATCCGAACGCATACCCAAGTCAGGGTCTCTGCAACGCAACTGCCAGCAGACTGCCACAGAACTGCGCACCTGGCGCAACAATCTCCCGTCCGACATGGAATTTCTCAATAAGCCAACCGGAGACAAAGGCCTGTACAGGTCCGTATTATCGCCGCTGTCCGAAATGCTCTGCATCTTCTGTAAGTCCCTTGCCCATCTGTCCTCGCACACCCACTGAGACCACAACCCAGGCCAACTCATCTGGACCGCCCACGAGCTAGGCAAAGCCCCCTCGCTCGCAACGATTTCCCGGACCAACGAAGCGGAGCAGAAAATCCAGAGCGCGTCGCCGTCGACCAAGAAATTCATGGACGACCTCGGCGTGTGGCAGAAGCCGAGAAAAGGCTACACGCCGCTCGCCGTGCTTTTCGACAAGACGTCGTCGGGCGACAGGCGTTTTACCTTCATGGAGAAGGCGGTCAAGGGACACATGAGTGCGTGTTACAGTACGCTGATGGATTTGACCAAGAAGATCGATCGAGCGAGGAATCGGCATGTGGGGCTTAGGCTGTTGGCTGGGAAGGCGTCCTGAGCGATGGCATGAGAGGCGGGAAATGATGAGAGGTAGTGTGACGGCGCGGTCGTGAAAAATCCCTCTCCAACTTCCCTGTTGCAAGCTTGTTACCAAGACGGTACTTCCCAAAGCCCTCTCGATGCGTCTGGACGAAGGTCAATTGTTCGGGCTGGGACTTTCAGTGTCAGTTCAGCGAGGTCGACAGTATGAGAATTAGGGCGCATCAACGTGGGATTAGATGCAGATGTTTGAAGCCAAAGATGCTTTCGGAGCTGGCATTTGTAACGGCCTTTGTTTGCTATCTGCTTTGTCAATCAGATATCCATATCACATTTCACAAAGGGATGACTGCGAGATCCCATCACGTCCAAGCCTACCAACGCCTTCGCAATGCATGATTCCTTAACTCCGTCTTAGTCCACCCATCACTTGACCGTCTTGACCTTCTTCTTCTTGGGCTCCGCCGCCCTCTCATCCTCACTGCCTTTTCCATCATCGCCGTCAGCCATCTCCTCGTCGCTGCCACTGCTCTCATGCGCCGAGTCGTATTCCTCGGCCACGTCGGAGTCGGAATCGGACTGGAAGTCCTCGTCGAGGCTCTCGTCGTCTTCGTCGGCTGAGCCGCGGTCGACGCGGGCGGCGACGACTTCTTCCTCCGAGGAGTTGATGTCGGCGTCGTTGAGGGCGGCTTGGATTAGGGCGGAGGACTGGGATTGATTAGCATGGAGGGGTTGGGGTTTGAGACGGGATACAAGACTCACATCATCGAGCATCTCGTTGCGGATCTTGAGGTTCTTGGCCGCGAAGAAATCTTCCAGTGGCTTTTGCTCTTCTCTGTACAACGAGTCAGCAAACGCATGGAATTCGAGGCCCGGGAGTCGTACCGGTTGATGTTGCTGAATTGGTGCTCCCCACCAGCGTTCTTCGTATTGATGGTAATGTCAAACGTTCGACTTGCAGATATGGCACCACCGACTCGTGACATGACAATGACCGATATTGTATCGAATGAAATATACGTGGCTGGCTTCGGTACGAACATGAAGCTCTTGTCTAAGCAGAACAAGTGCCCTTCATTTGCTTTGATGCTGCATTTAACTCCTGATTGTTGATGGTGGCTCGAGAAGTCCTTGGACGGTGTGACAACCCGTTTCCCAGTCAGACCGCGGAATACTTGAGCAACGACCATGTGCTGTGGCTGTTCGTAACGGGGCATCAGCTTGTCCTTATACTTTCCCCCTAGCATTTCCCTGTCTCGTATTAGCAAGACACGTAATCAACAAAGTTCTCGAAGCCGTACTCGGTCATGTTTAGCTCGATGATGACTTCCTCCTCACGCTTGAATTGCATGACAAGAAAAGGATATCTCGTTTGACCCTGCCTAAGAGGCGGGTCCAGTCCAATCGTAATCAAAGTGTGCAAGTCGTCAGGCTTCGGTAGAAGCATAAATTTCTTGATGTGCTCGTACTGGATTTTGTAGTCGTAGGTCTTACCACGCAACCGGAACGAGTTCTCGTACATGTCGATATCAAATCGTCCTCTGCCATGCTGTCAGTTTACTCAGGCCATGGAGATAAAATCTGCTGAAGCCCACCTTGGTGTCAAATGCAGTACGTCCAAGAATGTTGCATATGTGTCCCCTGCAACCTCTCCGATCTCTGCCTTGTCCATTAAGGTGTCGTAAAACAGGCTGGCAGCGTTCTGCTCTTCGACCTCATCACCATCGACACTCTTCTCTTCACCATCCTCATCTTTCTGATTCTTGGTGACGGTTCCAGGAATGTAGAACCGCATTTCCACCAGTTGGTCTTTTGCCGCACCAGCTTTCCGGCCCCGACTTCGTGCCCCGCCAAGGTGCCCATTTGTACCTGTCTCATTGCCGCCTGCTGGTAACGAGAACTCCACCGCCACCTCGTTCTTCCCCGCGAGGTTCGTATTCGAAATCTCCGAGTAGGGCACTTCGAACGCAGGTCGATTCTGAACGTTGAAGGCAAGCTCCGCCTTGCCAAACTCGCCCTTGCCCCAATTCCATCCGCGTAAAGCATGCTCTTTTGTCTCCAGATTGATGCCGTAGAAAAGTTTAAAGGCTTTAGCAACGCGGTCAAAGTCCTGTGTCGACGTAAGCTAAACACTCTTGTCGAGTCAAGGGCGCCTTTACTTCTTGCTCAAAACCATCTAGTTGTACAACACCTGACGTTCTGGACATGATCTTCAGCTCATACCCCCTCGCAGCCCGGCTCCATTGCGCAGTCCCAAGATTGTTCGTGTCAAGGGTGAATGTATCGCCCCCACCTGAGGGCTTCCAGCCCAGTCCAGCTTCCGCCAGACGGCACTTGCCCGGCTGTTTTGAAAGATCCAGGTATATCCTCTCAAAAGCCTCCATCTTTGAGATATGATTTGGGAATTTGAGGAATTAGAGTGAGGTTCAGACGTCGGGACCAGTGTCAGGAGCGATCAAGAAGACGTTGATATGAGCTTCAAGGTGGTAGAGAAAAATAGGGTTCGATAGAGAGAGATGATCGAAAGAAAAGTTTTGGAGACAGTGAAGAAGACTGAGGTATAAATACCTGGGATGAGGATTAGTTTGAAGAGGAGTCGGAATACCTTAACACAGTCGCGTGTGTCTTCGACGCGATTGGCGTGGAGGCGGTAGCCGAGGTTTTGACGAAGTTTGTGTAAGCACATTTGGTTACAGCTTATATAAACGGAATTCTGTGAGTGAAGATGTACTTCATTCACATTTCATTCCATTCAGTCACATTGAGGATGAGGTACAGAGGGCAAATTTTCATAATAGTCTTTTCGTGCAATCATTCAGAAATTTCAATTCATACACCAGCCTCGACTCCCCAAGCCTAACGCCCATTATGCGAACTCCCAAAGCCTTCAAGACCTGTCACTAAGCCCATCTGAAGAGCTCATATCCTATCTACCTCCTGCTGGGACCCTGATACGTCTCTTCGCCCATGCCGATGTGGTGCCTTAGCGGTATGCCTTGGTTGCCTTTCCTTACAGGTGCCTTCCCGTTACCAGACAGGGTATTGAAGGCGGTTGTCCTCGGAGTAGTGGGGCTTCTCAGGCCTCCTGCCGTCCCAGGCGTCCTTGGTGCGTCTATCATCTCCCACGGCGCTTGACCCGACTCCTTGTCCGAGATTCTGGAGCTACGGAATGCCTTGTTAGGCCAAAGGGTGACCAAAGCAAGAATCATCTGTATGGCGAAGAGCGCGCTAAGGCAAACGCTGCGTCAGAACAAACGGAGTCCGATCGGCAGGGTTCAACTTACACCATGATAATGGTCACGGCAAAGGCAGCCTTAGCCTGCTTACAATATCCGATCAGAGCTGGGCTGACCGGTGGCCCGCATTTTTTGGTAATATACCAAGGCGCCCCTGGTTGAGGATGCGCCGGATCGCTCATGTCGGGTCCTGCTTGGTTGTGGATGCTAACAGCGTAAAGGGCGGCGAGCGCAGCATGAACCAGGAGAGATAACAGAGGATGGAAGACGGATGTGATGAACATGATACTCTTGCATAGGAGGATGAAGACAGAGAGGACTGAAATCACCACATTGTAATTGGTAGTACTGAATCATGTTAGCCACCAGTCTTCATGTCTTGTGGGTAGAGCCTTCGAACAATTGACTCCACGGCAAAGGCGCCTTCATAGGTCTGTAGTTTGCGATGGCGTAGATGAGCTCATTGGGATTACTATTCCATCCATGATCGGCTCCTTCCTGCCAAAATCGGGTCCGATAGAGATCGGGTTGAGCAATGCCAAAGAGTGCGAGTACAGCGATGGTCAAAGGGAGCTCGAGAACGAAGAGGCCGATTACAATTTTTGGAGTGCGCCATTGCCGTGGGATAGAGGAAAGGAAGGAGGGAACTCTCATGATGGTGGTGGAGGTGGTTTTCAAGGCTGGTAGATTCGCTGCCCTACTGTTGCCGGTCTCGTGGCTGCAGTCTTTATGGCTGTCGATGAAGTGGTATTCTGGGAGGAGCGGAGGTTGAAAAGGACAGGAGGTGATGGAGCGTAAGACATTATGGAGCAGAACATGCCCTTGGGCTGAATCCCACAGCGTAGCCGCCGAGGGATTACGGTGCGAGAGCTGAATGGCCAGTGAGAGCGCTCAAGAGGGGTGACAGAGCGAATGATATGCAGCTTACACGGGATCTAGACCTAAAGGAAAGCTGACCGGGGCGCCTAAAACTCACTGGGCACACGTCCCGGGCCTTGGGCAATGGGCACTGGAAAATTACGACGGCGTAGCAGTCTACCAAGATGCTATACTCTGATTTTAGGGTACAGAACTTAGGTTCTCATCGATAGACGAGGCCAAGTAATGATAATGTGCATTGGCAAGGTATAAAATATACCTCATGGATCAAATCGAAAATGAATCATGGTTTACAATGTCCAAGAACCAAAGCGATATTGTGAAAAATGTTCACATTGATTGATCTTGCTGTAACACAGGAATCAATTCTGAGACATCATGTCGGTATTGACAAAATGTAAAAGGCCAATTATACCCATACAGAGCGATCTTCACATCATCGCCGTGCCAAGTCTAGCAAAGTTTTGCTGACGGTAAACCTCCCGTCCCCCTTGGAGATCTCAACGCCTCTACCTAGCAGCGCCTTGGTCTCCCCGAATCCGCATACCCAGCGAGCACTTGTCAAGCATCATCTAATCCCATATCATCCAGGCCCCGTTATCAAATAGATCATCCTCATGCGTCGAGCTTTAATAGAACATCACGTCCAGACTTGGCCGCTGTTCTCGGTCAGTCAAAATCTTGTCCCCTGACTCGAATGTGTTCTAGCTTGTTCTTATTGATGTTCTCGTTGATGTCTGTCCACACGAAAAAGAGGATGGTGGAGTAGATACCGCCGCAGAGGTATTTAGAGAAAACTCTCCTTACTGTGGCCGTCCTGTAGCCGCGACCTTCATGCTCGTGGATATTTGAATTCGCCGTAGATGACACCTTCTTCTTGCGCGAAAGCGTGTGGTCTATTGTACTTTATACGCCATCGACTTCAAGGCACATAAGCTGCCAGTTCCGGACAATCATAATCATCCGCGTTCTCGATCCTATTCCAAAATTCTCCAATGGCGTGATGATTGTTCGGACTGCCCCGCTGCTGCTTCTCGAGAAATTGCTCACGGGATTTCACAGAGTAGTGATGGAGCGCCCACGTATCGTGCGTGATAGGAGACCTTTTGATTTCGCATTTATCGCCATTCTCCCCAACTGACACAGTGTCGTCTGCAGTTCTCATATAATGCACGCTATTCACGCCGTCGAAGAGGGCTGTCTTTGCAAAACTCTTTACATGAGAATTTTCGCCGTTTGCATTTCTCCCATCTGGACGGTCTACCACGCAGCGTCCAAAGCTCTTGCGGGTATCACTTTGAGGTCTTTTTTGCTGTCCTCCAGAATTGTGAGTGATCCAATTGACAGACAGCGCGCCAACTGTATCGTTGTTCTCCCATTGGTGTAGCCAATCGACTAGTGTAATCTCACGCCGCATCTCAAGAAATTCGTCAGCATCGAAGAAACCCATCCACGTGTGGCGTTCACCGAAGTTCTTAATGCAGTAGTCCGCGTATATTATGTGCTGGAAAGGTTGAGGTCGGTCGGGTATACGTTGAATGTATGTGAATGTAACGGCGGAGCGGGGGACAGCGAAGGGAGGAGTGCCGAAATTGGGCGTGTATGACAAAGGAGGATCGCTGCCATCATCCATAATATAGAAGCGGCGGATACCATGGTGGTAATAGTAGTGGGCTAAGAATTCATCGAGGTCGCCGGGTTGGTCTTTGATGGCGAGACATAGCGAGACGTATTCCTCATCGTCAGCTGGTGGCAGAGGAGGGAATGCAACTGTAAGATTGTTGGAGATTGGTACCGCATCTTCTCGAGTGGTTTCCGAGTCCGGTGATGAGATGGGGGCTTCCTTAGATGAACTCTTTGCGGGGGGGATCGTAGGCGCAGATAATGCCTTGTCAAATGTCTTGTGATTGTCTCTCCACCAGGTCAGGGACAGCAACACGAGTGCCAAGCATACACAGAAGCCGAGGTATTTACAGCCGCGTTTTGGATTGGAGGTGACAGAATGAAGCCATGAATCGTTGCTGAGTGATTGCAAATGTGCCATTGCTGAACCGCCTCACGCATGACGAGGCAACGTGAACTTTTGGAGCAGCTCCTCATGATGCAGAAAGGAGGTTACTAACTGTTAGGCAATACTTGGCGTAATATTAAAATGACGTAGATAAGGTAGCCGTGGATTAGCTGAGTACATAGAAGCCTGGCTCTACTCTACACTAATTGCCGAAGTTGAGCCGAGCCGGACTATCCTTAGGCTCCTCCTCAATCCTCATAGGCTCTCCATTAGTCAACCAATCGCACCGCACCAGTGACTGGGTGGTCACAAAAGTGCCACTGCTTTCAAAGGTGTGTTATGTTATTCCCATCCGACTTTCTTCATCACAAATCGTCTCACTAGAACTCTATATAGATTTTCATCTACAATGTCCTCCTCGAAATCCCCTTCAAACCTCACACTCGTCAACATCGGCACTCACTCCCTCGCCCTGTACACCCATGGTCCAGAGCCCAGCAGCTCCCAAGGTCCCGTTGTTCTATTCGTCTCGGGCGTGGCAAGTAGTAGCCTCAACTGGGCAGCTGTGGTACGGTTGCTCTCTCCCTCGCTGCGTAGCTATACTTACGACCGTTCCGGCTATCGCAACTCCAAGCTCTCGCCGCTCGCGCCCACGGCCGAGAACGTCGCTCTAGAGCTCTCTCTTTTGATCAAAAAGGCTCCCATTTTGAATCCTCTGATCATCGTGGGGCACTCCTGGGCAGGCGTGCTTATAAACGAGCTCATCGCTCTTACGGGTAATGGGCCGCATATCGCTGGTCTGGTGTTCGTCGACGCCAACCACGAGACCGCATTACAGGTGCTAAACGTGAATGATCCGGATCTCCAAGCTATGTCTGAGGGCGTCGACGCATACTCTGCTAAGGGCATTGAGGCCGAACATAAGTTGACACAGGAGGAATGGAATGCGTTTATGAGTGACGAAGCAACGAAGAAGTTCTCGCTAGTTGAACAGAAGGAGGAGTATGAGTACGCACCAAGTTTTGAGACGCTGCGGAAGAAGGAGCTGGGGAAAAAGCAGCCACTGGTTGGAGATAAACCGGTTTATGTAATTGGGGGCATGCGGAGTAGGGATTGGAGTAGGATGTATAAGGCGGGCGTTGAGAAGGGAAATGGAACCGAGGAGCAGAGGAGTCATGTTAGAGAGCTAATCAGGACGGCTGATGAGAAGAATGAAAGTCTTATGAAGGAACATCTAAAACTCTCTACGAAGAGTAAACTTGTGATTGCGCGCGAGAGTGGACACTTTGTCCAGTTAACTCAGCCGGATATCGTTGTCGACGGAGTGAACTGGGTTCTAAGTGAATTGCAAACATTATCGTAGGTGCAGAAATCGAATAGCGAACACTCTATAAAAGTATGTATTCTTTGTTATACGTATCTAGACACAGATACAAAGTTCACGTATTTCTCTAGAAGAATTATAAGTCTCTAGAGAAGTTATAATCGTATTTTAACAGATGGAATATCCGCGCAAGTTCGAACCTTGCTTATGGCAGTCTGATCTGTTTTGCTCGTCGCTTGTTTCTCCGTATAAACATACATATGCAGGTCTTTGTGACTTAGATGATACAAGGCGATCGTTAAGAACAGTCGCTGAGAATTCGCTGTTCGCAGTCCGATTTGACTCCAACTCAGTCTGGGCGATGAATTACTACAATTGAATGATAGCGTTTTCTTTAAAGTAGTAGGATAAGTAAGAAGTGTAACAGGGTGTCAAATGGCGAAATGAGCTGCATATGGAGGCAGGGAATGTAAGGCAACAATAGACCTTAGGATGCGCGTGACACACACTAGCAATGCACGTTTCCTCCTCTTAACGATTCCAGAGAAATCATAAACGGCCTACTTGGTAGAAATGCCCGTTTCCAGCAATGTTTCTTTGAAGCCTTTTGCTATATTCGTTTGCACTTCAGCTTGAGCTACGTCGAGCTAGTCACGCACAGCGTACTTGTTATCAAAAAGGCGCATAGGTCGAAATTCGCACGAGTAGGTATGTTTGATGGAGAGCACCTGGCAGCACCTGGCGAGCGCGGAGGCGAACATCGTTGTCTGGGAGGCCATGAGAGCATTGCCCACAAAGGATTTAAGGGTATTGAGCCCTAGATGAAGACATTCAGCATTAAGTGTTCGGCTGGCATGTCAAGCATGAACGATGAAGTAAGCTTCGACAAACCTATATATGTTCACATGGTAAAAGCTCCCGTCCACAATTCCCACCTTCTGCTTCTTTCTATCCTCGAGTTCGCCGCTCGACTTTTTGCTACTCCGCTGAAAGACTTCAAGGACGATAGGACAAAAGTGAACTATGGACCTCTGAATCTTTTTTAGGCCATCCCCACCAGAACACTTAGTACAAGTTACTATGTGACCACTTAATTATTGAGCAGATAGAAAACAATATTGGACCAAGATATATGCGAAAAAAGTAAACGATTTGCGTGCAGGGCCGACTGATCGCAAAGTGACATGTACGTCCATAAGAATTTGAAGTATTAGCAAGTGATTTTCTACGCAGTAACCTGCGCCCATATTGACTGCAGGCCTGATGATTTGCCCAACGAGTATAAATTAGAAACCACAATTGGGGCGTATCCAGTTGCGCCTCAATGATATGACCAGCTGTGCTGTAGAATTTCACTCAGCTCTGGGTTAATTCCTGGTTGAGCCAGGGCCGAGAGGGGTGGCCAAGGGGCGATTGAGGATTGAATGTTAACTTCTGGTTGAGCAGGGGCCGTGGGGGCCAAGGGCGAATGTGGTTCGGGTAGAAATCGATAAGGGTGTTGTGTGGAACGGTTGCTAGGGCAGTAGGCTCGTAGGGCAGGTGGGCAGCTCCAGCACTCTGACCAACTTTTCCTTCAGAAGCCTCTGGTGCCTCCAGTGACGAAATCAAAATCTTGCATCTCAACTACGAAGTCTCTCATGGAACAGATTCGCTGATCTGATAATAGCAAGCTCTACTCATCTCAGAAAATCTTGCTCCTGCACTTTGACCGCCATTGACGATTCTGCAACTTGCACCTCTTTTGCGTCTACCGTTGACGAATAATCTAGAGCTGTCGCATGGGAGATCCTCAGAGAAAGGGGATCTGGTTATCTCCATCATAGCCAGGAGCTTGTTGTGGACTCTTGCCGGGCACATCCAATATGTCAACATCACCGACACTGGCCCCTGCGGGCAGCAGCTCTTACTCTTCAAATTCAATGAGTGTTGGCGATGGAACATGGGACTCCGCAGAGAATACGTTCTTGCTACCAAACCTTGTGGGATTAAACTTTGCAACGATGCGGTACAACGGTATGCCACATGCACACACCAGTCCCACGTCAATATTATTCTGACACCAGACAGGCATGGGAAACCGTTTCGCGCAACAACCCCAATACCACAATCTTATCAGAGCTCACGGAATAATAGCGGCAATCACATTCCTCGCTATCGTCCCTGCTGCTATTATGATAATGCGGTTCTATGGTCGAAACCCTAGATGGGCCTTGAGATTCCACATATGGCTACAGATTTTGACTCTCCTTCTGACGACAGTGATCTTCGTGTTGGGATGGTTAGCCGTAGGACCTTCAAGAAAGTTGACGAATCCCCACCATGGAATCGGACTGGCAGTATACGTCTTAGTTATCTTCCAGTTCTTCTGGGGTTGGTGGATTCACCGTAAGGAGAAGATGAAGAGGAGGTTGTACGAGCCATTGAAGGTTATGGTACGTTTTCAAGAGCTCGATCTGCTATACTTGCGACTTACAGAAGTAGTTCCATCATTGGATCGGTCGCTCGATAGCTCTTCTAGGACTTGCACAGATACCCTTAGGGCTTACGCTTTACGGATCTCCTCTTGCTTTGTTTGTTCTATATGCATTGGCAGTCTTTACACTCCTTGTCATTTATTTTGTACTAACGCATGTACGAGAAAGACGAGTCGGGAACGACTACGACAGTCGATACAGCTATGGTACAGGGAGCGTGGTAGAAGATCGACGATCTAGGCGAAATGAAAGACGCTCGGGAGGCCGGACAGGAACTGTGGTCAAAGGCGCAATAGCCGGCGCGGGCTTGTACGCACTCGCTGATCGATTTCGGCGTCGGAGATCAAAAAGCAGGGGTGATCCTGTTGGCGCACCTGGCGTTGGACCAGGTGACGGTCCTGAAGTGGCTGGACATAGAAGGCACTCGAGCTCGTACGTGGAGGATGAAAAGTTCTCCGACTATAGCAGGGATCATGGGGGAGATGGTGTATGGGAAGACAGGTTATTACGGATCGCTGCCCCAATTGGAGCCGCGGGACTGGTTACTCGGTATTTTGACCGGAGGTACAAGGATCGAGACAGTGATATTGAACAGTACGGCCCTCCCTTAGGAGGAGCTACAGCAATCAACGAAGGCCGATATGGAGATGGCCGACTGCCGCCTGGCGGGCCCGTCCCTCTCAATCACCCCTTACCAGAGAATCGCAATCCTCTCAATCAACCTTTTCCTCACGGCCAGCATCCTCCCAATGAAACGATTCCTTACGGACAACGACCTCCCAATCAACCTCTTCCCATGGGCCAGCGACCTCTCAATCGCCGTCCAAGTGAAGAGACCTACTCAAGTTATGAAAGCGCTAGCGGTGAACCCCGAAAAGGGCATGGTTTGAGAGATGGTATTGCAACCCTTGGTGTATTAGGCTTGGCACGTAGCATTTTCAACAGAAGAAGAGGACGCAACCAAGATCAACAGCTTACGGCAGAACAAGACGCTCGAGTCCATGGTGGAAATCTTACAGGCGACAGCCGTCCTGCCCGCCAACATCGACCTGGTTCGTCAAGTCTCAGCAGCGATACGACTTCGTTGACTGGGAATAATCGTCCTCACCACGGTGGTATTATTCCACCGGTCCCAGCAGGTGCATACCCTGCGGGCGCTACGGGGGCTGCCGTGGCTACCCACGAGCGTGAAAGGAACCGCAATGAGGAGCTACCTCTAGGTGGCATACCTCGTAACGGACAAGTGGCTATGCCACCAATACCACCCGATCCGCACGGTATATTCCATGCTGATTCATCTGGTTCAGAAGTCTACATTGGCGATGACGGTAGGAATCATTGGCGCCACCATGCCGGTCGTGATGCAGCTACTGGAGGTATCGCAGGAGGGGCGATGGGTCTGGCTGCCGCTGAAGCTGCTGAAGCGTCATCTAGTCGCCGAGATCAACGAGACCGTCGTCAGTCACCCGGGGGAGGCATACCAGGCGTAGCCTCACCGGTCAGTATCAAGGTCAAGATGCATGACGATAACCGGCATATTACTCTCCGACGGTTACCAGAAGCAGAAGCTGCGGCAGAACGTCAAGCACGAGAAGCCCGACGCCGCTCTCAAGAAAGGTCAGGCAGGCGCCGAGGAGATAGCGCTAGCTCGCTGAGTGGTACGGAGGGCAGTGGGGACCGCTTCAGACGGAACCAATTCCGAGAGCGGCAGCAAGCTGAGGCCATGAGAATTGAATCTGAGAGACTGGCATCGGCTAGGGCCCAAGCACAGAATCAGAAGGCTGCCGAGAACATGCCAGCACCTCCGCCAGTACCCGAGAGCTCATCAAATCTGCGGCCTCCTCGAACAGCGAGCATAGGTAGCCCAGGAACTTACGATGGCAATACGACCGAAGCCAGCGCGGATTATGCAAACAATCGGCGTAGAAGAAGGGCAGAGCGAGCACAGGCAAAGCAAGCTCGAGAAGCAAAAAGTGGGAAGACGGTTGAGTTTGAATAACGGGGATCTATCTGAGATTTAGCGTTGCTTGAAGGAAGAGTTGTAATTGAGAGCGAGGCGTTCTGCTCTTCATTGCGGATCATGATCTTTAGAAGCTGTAAAACAAGCACGGATGCCTTTGCAAAAAATGGCACCAACCCAAGAATAAAACCACCTTAATTCCGAACCACCTTCCTAGCAATGCCTCGCCCACGAATACGCCCACATTCCGTGACACCCCTGTCCACCCCCTTCCGCCATGCAACGTGTGCACCATGCCGCCTTTTATCCACCCCCGCCGTCCCTCCAAACGCTCCGGTAACAGCGGCCCTCCCAGCCCGTTGGCTGTCAGATCTCAAGCAACGCATTGGGAAATGCATAATATTCGGCCTCAATCAAGAGCAGGTTGACGAAGCGGGGAACATAATGAGGATTGTGGCCAAGGATTGGCGGGAGTTACTTGGTGGCTCAGAGGGGTTTCTCACTGGAAAGGGCAGGGCGGGGTTGGAGAGCAGGGAGGTCGAGTGGGGGGAAATGGTAAGGATACTTGAGACTCGGGAATCATGAGGAGAAGATGAGGTTCTATGTGGCATATTGGCTGACTGGAGGGGTGGTTGGGTGAACAGGACAGCATGGTGAGTGGTGACTGTTTCGCCTGTCTCTCTGGACTTGTTGTATATTTTGTTATGTCTTGTGGCCCTTTCATGTGTCTCTCTTTACAAGACTCCAAGATCAATGCATCCTGCTATCTTTTCATAAATTGCTTTTCTCATTAAGTATCAACCTGACACCACAGAAGGGTACGAAGACACGCTCGCGGTGACGACTGATGTTACTGCCTAACACAACTCAAGGCCACGTGAACAACGTCACCTACATTCGGTATGCTGAATCGGCGCGCGTCAATTGGGCTCAAAACTTCGCCAACTACATAGATCCAAAGCATAAAAAGGAATGGTCGGAGCTTTTGACGCCAAGAGGTGATGGACTGATATTACGAAGTATAAAGACGGATTACAAGTTTGTACGTGGTTTTTCTACAATGACAATATCACCGACAGTGGGTTCCTGACTCACTAACAGCCGATAACCTGGCCGGACCGGATGTCAGTCTATCACAAACTTCGAGCAGCCCCAACAGCCTCGACAGACTCGTTTATCCTAGACGTGCTGATACTTTCCGAGCGGCATCAGCGGCCCGCGGCTAGATGTGAGGAGGACATCGTGGTCTACGATTATCGACGAGGGGTCAAGTCGCCTCTCAGAGACTTCATGGTAGCCCAATTGAAGGAGACATTCGATCTACAGGAACAATCCAAGATGAGAACTGAAAGCAGAGTAAGAGACCTGTTGCAGAGAGTACGAAGACTCGAAAAGGATGTTTGGGATAGGTCAGATGCTGTGGAGGATATGGGGTGCGTCTGAAGTTTGGTTACTTGGATTAGAATTGAGAAGATTGAGCAGGCTCTTGTCCCGTAGATTGAACTTAGCATCAGCCTACATAGACAGGGTATGGCAGCCGCAGAAACAAGTGAGTAGTGATTCTAACCACCCTTGTTTTCTAAACATTTGATTCATAGCTGTATGTCGTTCGGGATCCCGAGAATCTGCGTAGTATTGCATTTATTTCAATTGAAGAATATCAATCTTCCAAAGGCTGGTGCTAAAATTAGAAGTGCTCGGGAAGGCGCTTGCATCATCATGCTCTGATGTTCCCAGTCCCCAAAAGGTGGGAGGTGACCCAATGAGAATTGGCAACCCTGTAGACATGCTGATGAGGAAGTCGAAAGATGCAACATATTGGCTAAATGTCCACCACCCATATTGCAGATTCTGCAGTAGCGCAAGCCTTTTTTTCCGCATCAGCTCAGCCTGGCGCCCAGTGCCGACTCGCCGGCGATTTGCATAACCCCACGCGTCGTCAGACGACGAGATGTTTTTGCCCGAATCAAAAAATTGTCAATGTGAGACTCTCGGGCAGGAACCAGAGCGATGGGTAGTGTGAGCGGGGTCTAGACGAACAGCCTCCGTTTGACCCACACATGGAGGCGTTGGGTGTTTGCTTATCTCTGTAGAAATGCAACACGCATATCCATAATCACCATGGATGGTGGCATTGCAGCGAGCAAAAGATACTTCAAATCTACACAGCCCCCATGCCCCGAGCCGTGATGTAACGGCACCATGTGCCCGTCTGTTTACGGTAATGTATCGGGTGTTCTTGTCGTTGGTCTCACAATAATCTCTCATCGCTAAGAATTAAATTACTGCATGTCTTGCCCGTCCATTTTTGCATCGCTAATCATTCAATTTCCTTTTGCTCGAAAATACAGCGTCGACCTATCTGCCATCACTCTTGCTATTGCTCTTGCCATTGCCCTCAATTGACGACAAGCTAGATCATGGAGCAAGATTCCGATCAAGCGGATGGTCTTCTTCGACAGCCAAGCTCCCATTTGTCAGACTACTCTCTCAATTCCAACTCCACACTGGTAGCTTCTCCATCCTCGCCACCTTTTCATCGTCGCGGTCCCAGTCGCGCAGACACTGTCGTTGAGGAAGATCCCTCGCACCATGGAGTCGGCGTATCAGATCAAAATGTCCACGGACTGGGTATTTCGAGTCTCAACGAACAGAGTCGAGTGTCAACCACCAGAACACCTGTCACTAGCAAAGGGAGTCCTGAATCTCCCGACTTACTGCTCTCATCAAGGTCGACGTATCGACCAGGCGAAGATCCCTTTGACGGGGAAGAAGAGAAAGATTTCCGTAGTGACTTCATTAATTCATCGCACCAACCGTTCACGGCAGATTCGGATCGCGCGCCACTCAAAAAACGTCCTTCTCCCACAGAGGCCGACTTCGAATGCAGAATGAAGAATCGACCAGGAAGCGGTCGTAAGAGCTGGCTAGCAATCTCAGTACTTATACTAGCAATATACTCTACAGTATTCTCCGGTATCTGGCTCGTCATTGCAATCAAAAAGATACAGTATGGGCGCAGTGTTTCACGCGGGGGAGTGCCCTTCATAACGGCGTCCACTCTGTATACAGCTTTCGCAAAGTCTATTGAGTTGTCCTTCGTCACAGTCTTCGTTGCCTTCATCGGACAGGTTCTGAGCAAAAGAGCCCTGTTGCAAAAAAGGGGCGTCACTATGTCAGAAATGACTATGAGATCGTGGGTAATGCAGCCAGGTTCGTATATTTCCTAGTAGTGAATCCTTGAGGATTGCAAGCTCCAATTCAAACGGCCTCTGCAAGTAGCAGGCCGTCCATGCTCCCCCCGGACCCATTTGACTTGAGCGCCCACCCCAAGGAAGCATGCTGACTCCAGGATCTGTGCAGGAACACTTATTAGCCACTGGGAGTCTGTGAGGAATGGTGCCTCTACAGCGTTAGGCATGTTCACTTTGCTGGTGGCATTGATGGCTTTGACATACACGACAGCCTCAGACGCTTTAGTTGTACCGGTCTTAGGATTTAGTAAGACTGAAAGCCAATTGATGTACGGTAAGGTCTCGACCTCATTTGCAAACAGTGCTAGTATCATGAACAATTGCAAAATTCCTATTTCAGTGAGAACGGACCCCGACAACCGTGGCCAGACTTGTATCTCAATACAGCATCCGGCGCAGGCGTACCACAACTACGTGCAGTACTTATCGACTTGGGTAGATAACATTAACTCGGGCAACGGGTCGGACGATATGACACAAAGGCCAGACCCAGTGGGAATGCTCTATGACAATACGACTTTGAAAGGAAGCTGGACGAATGTACAGAATATGAGCCAGCTGTCGGAGCAATATCAGAGAACTGTACATAACGTCACAATGGCAATGCCGCATGTTGGCGTTGTCGCTGCGGCAATGGATCCAATCAATGGCATAATTCAACCATCGGATCTCAATGTAAGTTTTCCTCAGATAATTCCCGCAATCCACAAGCAAAATACTATATGATCTAATAACCCATTAGGGACTTGGAGAATACTCTGTCCAGGCTTCTGTTCCTTCGCCTGCTATCAATGTTCTCTGTGCGAGCATGACGAGCGACGAGATGATTCCGATGGTGTACAGTGATAAATGGCCTTCATACAATGGTACCATCCCCAATGCGACCAACTGGTAAGTCGTTTAATGATTCCTGTTTGACATACGCCATATCTTGAGGCATTTTTAAGAATTCGCTCCCTATAAATACTGTCTCGGGGCACGAAGTCTCATATTCAAGATGATACACTAATTCCAATTAACAGGCCCAATGGATTCAACCTCACAGTCCCGAGCTCATTTGTTCCGACAGCAGTGGATGATCTCTTCGGTTTCGATGAGGTGCGAAAACATCCCATCTTCGGGAGCTTTCCGCAGCCATACAACACCGTCTTTAACCACTCCACGATCTGGGGTCAGGACTCCGCTTATCTCCTCGCTACCTCTGCGACGGGAACATTCACAATGTGTTCAATGCGAGTAACTCTATTCCCCAACTGCTCTACAGAGTACCATGCCAGCGTGAGCGGAGGATCAATGACCTCACACTGCAATGTCGGAAACCCAATTGCATATATCAGATCCACGCCAGAAGCTCCTAACGGCATCTGGAGCAAAGACTGGGTTGACGTCGCCACAGAATGGGGGTTGAGCCTTAGCTTGAATGACGGGATTGTGAACGGCAACAGTGCTAATGCACGGCTATTGACCCAGCTTATACCCACCTCGGCCGCCCTCGACCCTTCCCTGCCTTCGATCTCCGAAGCTCTGGCTGTCTTGGCCGGCGGTACGCTTGTGCTCTCTTCGTTAGACTCGCCCTTCATCCACTTCTGGAACTACTCCACTTCTGTCTACACCCTCGCGGACCCGCAGTATCAAGCTTTCAATGCTACACTCAGAATAAGAGAGTACATGTCCGGCGGTCAGCATCGCTGGCAAAGCGCATTTTATATTGTGCTCGTAGTTGTCTTCGTCACAAACGTCTTTTGCCTGGTTTATTTCATTGTCAGCGGCAGTCACCTTACGGATTACATGGAACCGCTGAACATGTTTCCCCTGTCTCTGAATTCGCCACCTAGCGCGGTTTTCGATGGCTGCTGCGGCGGCAGCCTAGACAGAAAGCACTTCAGGGCGATTTGGCGTATCATGCACGACAGCGAGCGGGAGCACTTGTACATTGAAAGCAGAGATGCTGCGCCAAAGCAGGCGCGCAAGGGGAAATATTCACAGCAAAAGGACTTTGAAATGAAGGGTCCAATGGAAAGCATGTATAGCGAGCTCGGTCGGAAGAAGACGAGTCGGCTATGAGCAGTAGCGGTGAGAAAGAGTTAAAGCCGCGACAGCCTCATGCTTGACTATGATATAATTAGGGTTCTGTACCAAGCTTTGACTCTCAGGTCAATGCTTTGATGCGCGTATTCCCCGGGGATTTTCCATTACGTAGTAAATGGTCGAGTAGCTGAGCAGGAGTGTTTATGAGTAGTAGATAAGCTGTCTCACACAACTGCTATAGCTACAGCTCGAACCATCTTCAAGCTTGACAATGCTAGCACCAAAGACGAGGTTTACCATCATCATAGCATACCTCATAAGGACAGCTCATACGCATCGTTTGTCAAACTCCCTTTAGGTTGAGGACATCTTGCCTGCAAGGCGCCGCAGATCTGCATACACCGCCTTACTCATGAAAAATACACGTATGCCGAATTTATATAGTCCTGGCTATCTCCTGTAAGATAGAACCATCGAATGGTTTATATTCAATCAAATTGAGCTGCAATTGAAAATACAGGATTGTGAGTGGTCGTAGAAAAGCGTCGTTTGTTTGCCGCGGGCTTGCCGGAACCACAAAAAGCCTTATTCATCGGAGTCATCGCATTTCTCAGAAACACAAGCACAACAACACCACTCTTGCTTCTCAAACTGCGCGGTATTTGTACTTGCTTGTCCAGTCGATGAGGGCCCTCAGTGCTTCTGACTGAGCTGGAGGAAGAGCCTCTTCATGCCACGAGCAGGAAACAAAGCACGAGGTTTAAATCAGCACAACACCCGCCATGAGAACGGCGTCGTCGCCCCAGGCAAGAGAATAGCAAAGCAGAAGTCGAATGGTCATCTAAATGCGAGCGCCGATGGGACCTCCCATTCAAAGATCTTGTCGACTTCACCCTCTCCTTCTGCTCGCACGACAACGCGGCTGCCTGACACGCGGACGAACGATGAGTCCTCAAATACCCAAGGTGGTTTTCAAATCGCGGAAGAAGATGAGAAGATACCATCAGAGAATCTGCCCGAAGCTTTAGAGATGATGCCAAACGGAATGAGCCATACCAACGGGTCCGTCGAGCACGCACATCGCAAGATCGATGTGAATGCCGCTAGAAATCCCATGGTCCACGACAACAGCATATGGCACCTCGCTCTCACGATTCTTCTATCTTGTCCACTTGGCGACACTCTTGCGATTCTCATTTTCCTTCTCTCGCTACCTCCGACAATGCTGACAGTCACCAACGCGCTGTTTGCTGTGCTGACATTCATTACTCCCACTGGCTCGTCATCTATACCGACCAACTTCGCCGAAATTTTCCAAGGTTCAGGGGGCACTCCTTCATTAGCTACCATCATTGTAACGGATGTTTTCGGCTTGATTCTATGGCTCGTCATATGGGCACCTATGCAAACGCTCTGCATCGAATTGGCACAAGCGGTGGTAGCGACACAATTAGGAGGCGGCAATGCCAGTAAAAAGAAGGGCTCGGATCGGACTCTGCTCTGCATGGGCATAGTAACTGCCAGTCATGTGGCGCGCCATCAATGGACGCCAAAACGACTGTTCGGCTACGACTGGTCCGCAATCCTGTCTTCCATACCCTACGTATCGAAAAGTCCCACCTTGTTCACGAAGAATGACTTCATACCAACTCGCTCACCAGCTGGCTGGTTTCGCATCCTGATTGCGCTTCACATATTGATTCAAGGACTGGTTCACATTGCCAGGAGGTGGATACAGAAGCGAGAGTACTCTCAACCAATATCTGCCAACAAGAAAATGGATCCGGAGGCAATAGCGGGCTCCCCAGTCCGTCCCTCCGTCGCTAGTTCTGCTGAACCCAGTAGTCAAGGGAGTTCCATCACCTCTGATTCCGCCTCCAAAATTCCGTCAACGATCACAAAGGAAGCACGAGACAAGATTTCGAGCGGCAAAAAGAAGCGAAAGCAAGGCACTTATGTCAGAAGTCAGCAACCTCTTTGGGCCGCATTTGCTCATACCAAGATTACGATATTGCGCGAGTACGAGCAGTCACATACACACTCAGAAGTATCAGGGGCCAACGCTGTTGATACGAAAAACCTCGGAAATGCTCCATTTGTTTCTGAAGACCGTTGTGTTTGGATCTCGGATGTCATGCCCACCAGCTTTCGCTTCAACGCCAGCTCTTTCACAACGTCCAGGTCTGGTGCTCCGGGTTCCGAAAACATTTATAATGGTCCCAGCGCTGGCATTGATCGTTCAAAACCTCTGTACGTACGCATCAATGACACGGATTGGACATCGACGACGTTCGAGCCAACTGCAACGGATGAAACAGCAGATGGGCAGTGGACTGGTGAAGTCTTCGGACTTTCGCCGTCTTCTAGCTACAAATGCAGCTTCGTCCAGAGCGAGGACGGTGTGGTAGTGCATTCTGTGATCGTCACCACACCACCCTCGCTCCCCACCGAAAATGGTACTTTCAGGCCCGTGATACCCCGGCAACAATTGACTAATATATCTCCAGACTCTTATGTATCGTCCGCCATCCCAGCTCATCGACTACACCGCCCATCGTCTCCTACAAGTCCTACGACGACCTTAAAAAACTCGATTGCAGCGTTCGAGTCGAGTCTCAGCGAGTCTCAAGCTCGCCAGAAGAGAAGTAAAAAGGATAACAAGGCAGCATCTGCATCTCTCAAGAAGGATATTGAAGTTTTCGGTGCAAAAATTTCCAAACTTGGAGGTGAGGACAAAGCTCATCTGAATCGTCACTTGCAGTGGAATCAGCATACCCGGCAAGCGGATGAAGCAGTCATGTCCCTTACTGGAGAAATCGAGTCAATGGGCTCCCTTCCGGAAGACGAGATCAGACTGTCCAAGGAAAGGAAAACCGGTTGGGACGAGGCAAGGGCTCAGCAAACGGCCACGAGAGACGCACTCTTCCGTTGCAAGGAAATTGCCCATCAGGAGAAATCTTCTGCCCATGCTGAAGCTACTTCAACACAGCAGAAAAGGGAGCGCTTGCTTGCACGCAAATCCAAGCTTAATGATCAGCACGACAGACTTGAGTCAGCGACAAGCCAGGGTCTCGACGAAAGGCAACGAAAGAACTCTGAGCAAGCCGCAAAAGATGCGGAGCGTTTCCAGGCTGAGAACAGGACCTTTGATCAAATTACAACCTATCAACGACTTATACAAGATAGTCAACACAGGACTCAGCAAGCCATCCACGAAGCTCAAATACTTGAGGGCGCATTTCATGAGCAGCGGAGAATGAAGGAACAGAACGGAGAACGTCCAATCACTCCCGAAGGTGACCTCCCTGGTACCGTGCCTCATCATACCGGTGCAGCAGCGTTCCGCTTCCCAGCCTTTGCCTCCCCAGACCCATCCGGCGGCATACGCAGCCAATCAGGCTCTTTCCGACACCACGACAGTCGACCACGCTCAACTTCGATGCTTTCTGGCAACAGCATCTCTGCCGACTTTGAAGACCAAGACCCAGCACCACCGATGCCGGCCAGAGCGGTAGAAGTGATCAGAGAGAGGGGTAGGAAACAAAGTGGAGGCAGTGGCAGTGGTAGTTCTGGTAGCCAGCGTGATCCGGCGAGTCCCGTCGTTGGTAGTGCTGCATTGATGAGTCCGGGCAAGAGAAGTCCAGTGTGGAATCACTGAGTACTGTGCAAGCTGCGCTACCGAGTTTCGTTTTAGGCATTGGCAGAAGTCAAGCAAGCAGTTCTTCTTTCAATACTCTTCTGTGCAATCCATGTGAATCCATCCTGTGAAACACTAACTGGAAATCAGACTCAGGTGCTGCCATAATGCCATTTTAGACTCGGACGGTTCGTAAGAAGCTCGAAGACGTTGTTTGTCCACCTCAGGCCGAAGCCTTGGGCATAGCTTCTCCTCCAAAAGCCTACTTTCCATTATTGAGTGACGTGCTTTTCCAGTACAAGATATAACACGCAATTCTTCAGATAAGTCTAAGCATAAGGTAAGTGCTCTTTCCCACTAATTGATTGCCTTGGCACATGATATTCCATCCATCAACCTTGATCTTCGTCACAATCTTCTCGCTTCGCTCCTACCCTAGGTAGAGATTGGCAAGTAACTACACTCAAGGATTGCTTTGTGTATTTACCTCTGACTACAAATTGACGGTGCACTCGGACCTTACTACATCTCATCGTGACAACCAAAGGTCGAATAACTCGCCACTTGCACTTCCATCTCGATGAAAAAGAAAGACTATGTCTCCGCTCCTCCAGAAGCATCGGCCGCCATCATCGCCTGAGACTCCCACTTCGAGCCGATCCCCTCAGACCTGGTTTCGTCCAGCGAACAATCGATCTCTCTCCAGTCTAACCAAGGCTCAGCATCCTCAACGCTCCTTCGGCTTCTCATCCATTAGATCCTCGTCACGTCAGACATCTCGCAGCCTTTCAACAACGACATATCAGCAGCCATACTCTCACGGTTGCTCCCCACCGAGAGATGGACAATTGAGGGACTCGAAGGCGGCTAAAGGTCCGGAATTTTTGTTACCATCAGGTTCCAGAGTGCAACAGTCTCGCAGTTCAAGCGTCGAGTCGCTGCCCGTTGACAAGAGTGGCTTCTCGAGTGACTCTACTTACGCAACAACACCATCACCGGCGAAGCATCGTGCGTTCCAACTACTCGCATCAAGTTCCCCTGTACAGCGGAAGAGCATGGGCTATAAAGCCTCGACGGTGCTTAGAAAACCAATGCCACTCGAGGGCAAGCGGAGCTCAACGACAGTCACCAGAGACACAGAAGATCCTCCTGAATCCTTGCACCAACAGATTACTACTAGATTACAGCAGCCGGCGACCTTCTCGGCCCGCGGATCCTCCGTCATGCTCAATGTCCCGCGGCGGCGCTCCTCACTGACGGTGCTTCATCTCGACAGTTCCCACTTCGAGACACCTGACCCTAAGCATCAGATTTTGGACCATAGAGCAAGTACACTTACGGAGCCACGCCGTCGCTCAAGCAATCTTCCAGAGACAATACGCCCTGCCACCATCATCCTGCCAACTTCCAGCGACACAACGCCCATGATCCAATTACAACAGCGTGATATGCTATCACCAGTCTTCCTCTCACCACCTTTGCTCTCTCCCCCGCTCTCCACCTCTCAGCTCTCATCAGCTTCGTCACAAGCCCCGTCCTTTAAGTCTCAAAATTCAGGGGTACCAACATTCATCCACCTGCCAAAAACATTTCCGGACGGTCCGATTCCAGTGCCTGCGCCACCGCTGACAATTACGCATCGCAAGTGCTATCAATCTCATAGACGCGTCGTGCTGTCGAGGAACAAATACAATCCAGTCCCGTGCATGACTTGCGGAGAAAGAGAGGGCGAAGCGAGATGGAAATGCATATGGTGCGCGCTGAGGATCTGTGGAAGTTGCATGGCGGACTTTGATACAGCGCATAGAAATCTGGATAAGTTCCTCGCTGGCTTCGAGAAGAGTAAGGAGGGCAAAAATGGCGGTGGGAAGAACGAGGTTCAAGAATTGGACAGTGGAAGAGAGCAATTCGAGATTCAGAAAGAGAAGGTACCAAGCAAGAGAGAATCGCAGAGGGTAAGTACTCCGGCACTGGTCAAGCTCTCAACGGCATCGAAATGAGGCGGGTGGGGTCTTCCGGGCTGACAGGTCAGGCTGATGGCAAGGGAAAGGTATTGCTATGTACAAGTAAGTGAATGGAGTCTGCTTCCCTGCATAAGAATTTGGCGGCATAGCTTTGGCAGGACTTCATATGATATGATAGACGCTGCACATGTGCTATAGCTCTGTTAGATTACTCATCGCAGTATTAGCTCTCAAGATGTCTTCTCAATTGTTTCATACTGTCTCACCTCCCCCCATCTTTCTTGTCCTCACCACCCATTAACCCCCCAACCCACTCTCGATACCGGAACACCTCTCCTCTTCCAGCACTGCCACCGCCTCTCATCTCCTTTCCAAATGCCTTTTTCCCCACAAATCCACCTAGTATCTCCTCAACCTCCCTAGCATTGACCCCGCTCTCGCCCGGATCCGGCGCAGTGTGCAAAAGCGCATCTTTCAATTCCCCTACATCTATTTCTCCACTGTCATGATCATCAAACGCAGCAAAGGCATTTATCAATTCCGTCTGCGACGATAAAGGCGCCAGGAGAGACGACAGCGTCGACAGGAATGTAGGAAGAGGCAGCGTTTGCGGCGCCCCGGGCGGGAAGAACTGTGCTGTTGCTGTTGTGGATGCGTCTTGGCCTGTCATGTATATCAGCGGGCTGCACATGTGAGTGTGGATGTATGGCACACACCCAGATTCGTCAGCATATCCACCACGTCGTCCCTATTGACCAAGCCATCATTATCCCGATCCAGTATCTGAAACCCTTCGCGCATCTCGCGCACTTGAGACGCGGGCAATTTTGCCAACGCATCGCCGTTCACCATCGGCCTTGCTGTGCTGTGCGCTTGACTCGCAGCGATCACGGTCGCGGTGCTGGAACTGCGAGTCGGCGAAAGGGGAGGCTCCCTCATGGTCAGGGAGGGAGTGAGGGCGCGGGGCGTCCAGCTGCCGGGGGCGGAGGGCGGCGTGGCGGCGTTTTGGAGCTTGGAGGGGGATGTGAGGGGCGTTTGAGGGGTTTTGGTTGGAGAGGGTGTGGGTGTTGTGGGACGGTAGGAGGGAGAGGGGGAGGAGGGGCGGAATGGCGAGGCGGGGGATTCGGGGCGTTTGAAGGGGGAGGTGCGGGGGGAGCCGTAGGAAAGGGGGGAGGGTTTGTAGGTCGCTGGGAGGGACTTGGGGGGGTGGTGTTAGCAGGATTGGCGAGCGGGGGGCGGAGAGACGTACCATGGCAGTCGCGGTGCGGAGGTTGATTGTTAGTTTCTTCGAAGTATCTGGCGCGTATCAATTTTGCTAGGAACTGTTTTTAATTTGTATCAATGGAAAGAAGTTCCTGTTGCAAGAGCCTAAAGTGGTAAGAAGTAAACAGACCGTTGAGCAAGTGCCAAGCGTCTGGATCTAGCGGGAGCTAGCTTAGTGGATTAGGGTTGTCGAGCCCTGATCTACAAGGGTCCATGTCGGAGCGGTCTGTTGAAGGTCCCGAGCCGCCAGTCGACTATGTACTGTAAGATACTACTGTAACTCCAGACGGGCAGACTGTGGCACGGACGAGTAGAGTAATGCTGCTGTCTCCTTGATGCTTTGTTTATGATTTGATGATATGACTGTAATGAGTACACATATTGCATTTAGTACCTCTATCCCCGTGTTTGTAAGTCATCGCATATGCTCCCTCCCTTGACTCTAGACCGCTAGACATTGTGCTGATCAATATGCAAGTAACGGCTGCGTGAATATCTTACACTGTTTCCCTGCTTCTCTTCCGTTTTCTTCCTGTATACACCCTTTGAGACGCCTTCCTGCGAGTCAATTGATCGAAAATGACCTCTGTCCTTTCCTATCGACCTTCAACAAGCGGCACTACTGGTAGTACCAATACACTTCTGAACCGTCAGACCTCCCTATCTTCCTTTCCTTCCACTCGGACACCGTCGAATCCTTCCGTACGCAATGTTACAGGCACAGCTCCCCCTCTACCGCACCGGGTGTCCGTTGGTAGCAGCTCACGGACTCCGTCGACCACGTCCTCGACCAAGCGGACCCCCCCACGTAACGGTGTGTCGCGGCCACCAAGAAAGTTGAGATCGCAATATCCGGCAGATACGACAGAAAAGCATGTCGAGTATATCCTCGTTGCGTCCTTTCATGTCGACCGCGGGCCAATCATGGAACATCAGTATCCAGGAGCAATCAGCGGTGACGAGAACATGCTTGCGGAGCTCATGTTGCCGGACCAAATACACAACAGAAAAGAGGATTGGACGATATTCTTTCTGCACAAGGACACAAGTGAAGAAGGGGTAGAGATCGAAGGTGATGATGCGGAGCAGGATGCAGCGGTGGAGGGCAATCTAGAAAGTGCTGATGGTACACAGAGCATCACTGATGCGGATAGTGAAGCGAACACAGCAGTGGCTGATGGGGAAGGAGAAGGAGATGAAGACGATGCAGAGGGCGGAGAAGGACCGCCACTGATCTATGTACTGAATCTAGTAAACACTAAGCATGACGCATCAGTCAAAAGGTGTGTGCCAACCTGGTGTGAGGTAAGGACTTGCTTTACTAATCCTGACTTCTCGTAGAGGTGCAGTAGTGAAGGCCATGGCGATATGTACGCGGCATCCTTTTCTTCACATTTATAAGGTATGGACCCTCTCTTTTGGCCTCCTGACACTCACTCGATATGATCTCGTGCAGAAGCTGACAGACATTGAAGCCATTATTATTATTAGCCCTTGAGGAGTATTTCAAATCACCCTTTCCGGAGACCTTAGAACATTTATACACGGCAGTTAACTCCATGGACTTATCCCTAATGCCACGACTATCAATGCTTGAACGACATATTCTGCTAGCGAGCGATACCAAAGATTTATTTGTTGAAAAATTCGATTACATGATACAGCAACGTCTTGCGGACGAGGCCAAAAATGGCGCCATATCATCGCCCGACTCATCCAAGTCCTCGCCATCAAAATCCTTACCGACGAAAGCCTCTCCAGATTTTGTGGGTCATCGACCGCGATACACTGTTCCCCGGGATACCCACGAATTCGAGTCCAGAGTTGTGTACAATCAGATTCCTGTACCAATCAAAGTGCCTTCCGGTGTTTCCCCGGAAACTGTTGGCGACTTTTCTCTCATAAAGCTGATTCAGACCTTCTCAGCGCCCCATACTTCTGCACCTCAGCCTTTCGCACTACATGCTCATTTGACCACCAGCGGCGCCTATACCCATCCAGTCATCGTTCTTGTTAATGCGTTGCTTACCCAGAAGCGTATCATCTTTTTAGGTCACAACAGACCTTCTGGTGAAGTTGCCGAAGCCGTCCTCGCCGCATGTGCATTAGCATCTGGCGGAGTCTTGCGAGGCTTCACACGGCATGCATTTCCCTACACCGACCTTACCAAAATAGACGACTTACTCAACGTCCCTGGATTTATTGCTGGTGTCACCAATCCCACCTTCGCCAACCACCCGGAGTGGTGGGATCTTCTCTGCGATGTCCCTACAGGCCGGATGAAGATCAGCAGCCGCATTGATAACGCTGGACTAACAGACGGCCTCGTCTACTTTCAGCAGCAGAATCCCCTTTACGCACCCAATGCAAACGGAGTAGGTTCGACCGCTTCTTCTCTGGCTACGAACAGCGATCCGACTGGTGATACTGCTTTTATCGAGGACATGGTCCGCAGTATCAGCTCTCGTCATGGTGAATCAGCTATTCGATCCAAGTGGAGAGACTACATCATCAAGTTCACGCGGGTTGCCGCTGCCTTTGAGGAATCAGTGTACGGCGCTTCTGCGCTAGATATCGGCGCCGCGGAAGCTGATGCCGGCGCTCACGGTGTTCACGGCCATGGATACGTATGGTCTGATGACGCCTCGAAGGCTCGCGAGCTAGGGGCTAACGTCTGGCGGATCGAAGGCTGGCGCAACACTCGTAGTTATTACTCCTTCATACAAGATCTCGCCGCAATGTGGGAACGTCGACCGATCCGTTCGCTGGACCTCGCTCATCAGCACGACCGTCTTCGGAGCCTGAAACTAAACCATGAAGAAAGTGCTGCTATATACCTTGCCTTGTCAGCATCCGTGAGGACGTACGACGAAATCTGCCAGCTACTGTGCGTGGTGCCGGAGACTGGTCTGTTCTACATCAGCCTGGGGCTCTTTCACCCCGATGCCAAGGTCAGAGCGGCCACGGTTGAGTTGTTGGAGCGGATGATAGGTCATGAAGCTGGGCGGCACTTTTGGGCCCAGCTAGGTCGGTTCGCTAAGCTGGCTTTCATTAGGGCCAAGAAGGAGGGTATCAAAGGTAGCGAGTCGGGAGACAGTCCTGTGGAGGATGGCACGAGCTTGGGGTTGGATGCTAGGGTGAGGAATGGTAGGGGAAGGGCTAGCTGATTGCTCCGAGATGCTCCTGATGATCAATGACTCCGGAAATGCCTTGCTATGATCTGCCTGCCTAGATTCCAGGCTTTACGCAAGCTGAATACCCTGGGAACGGTTGGTGATGATGATGCTGCTCGGAGCTATTATGACGGTGACTAGTGGTGCGTCGACAGGCTCTAAGCGACAATTTTACTACATGTCAATTGACCGCTAGCTCCTCGCAACCCTTCCAACAGACGCCGCTGCTGGTGTTGTTCAACTCGCCGCTGAACGAGAAGAAAAGTCGTCACCAAATGACCTGCGGCAAATGCCCATTGATTTGACATGGCCTGCAGCGATTGGAGAAAAAGCCCACATCACTTCTTCCATTGACTATTCAACATGGCATCCCTCCCTAGCTATTTACCTTATCTATTACTACAACCCATCTACCTACATCCTTCCTTTATCCAAAGTCCAATCTGAACCCCCCCTTATTCCTCATCATCTATGCTACAGACTCACGCTCGACCGACAGCTCGCCCGAAACTGATGTTTTGCGAGGAGGCTGGTGAGGGGGGGTGGGGCAGACGTGGGGTCTAGGGGTTATCTGGGCTTTCCGTTGTCTGTGTGAGGTTTGGGAGATTTGTTGGGGGAAGGGACTTTTGGGAGGGGGTTCTCTGGGACCGAAAGGCTGAAGTGGTGAGGCGGACGGAATGGAAGGGGTTTGCTTGGGCGATTAGGGCCTATGTCAACCATTGGTGATGGGACTCTGGGGGATTTTGGTAGCTGGATGTTGTGTTGCATGTTGCGCAGATCATAAGGACGGTTTGCTTCATTGAGGATATTGGGTCTGAGAGAAGGATAGCCAAAGTACAATTTTAATCTTATCGTCTCGAGAGATTGTTATCAACTGCATGAGCTGGCAAGTCGTATACTCTGGACCATCACGTATAAAAGTGCTGCGGAGGTTGCATACACGTCGTGTGTGCTTTGCACCCATTATCTCTTGACTGTACCGCACGACTATTGCAGACGTTGCGTCCGGCCAGATGCCCGACCGTGCTTGCAGCTTCGCATCCTCGATTTTCGAGAGCACGGCAATGCCATCGTGGCGGATCGTGGCGATCACCCGGGCTCACGATGAGAAGGGGAGTGCGGGCGGGAAGAGTTGGATGGCTGGGAGACAGGCGGGGAGTTGCTGATGTGGAAGGAGGGGCGGGTCTGAGGGGTAA
>JAEUBB010000600.1:5489-18849 GCA_018257885.1 Parmelia sp. 050094
CCATCGGGGAGCACGATAAATCGCCTCTGGGAATTTCTATTATTAAATAGGAAGAAGCCGACTGTACCTTTGCCGCGGTCCACGTTGGCGAGTAGGCGAGATTGAACGTGTTGGAGGCTGCAAGAAAAGCGACGGTGAGGGCAGTGATTGCGGAGAATACATTATTATTCATGTACATCTCGCCTGCCATCTCGCTTGGAGGGATGGCATGATTGGATGAAATGATGAAAATCGCAATTGCAGCCTCAACCTGCCCCGTTTATGATTTCCCCGCAAGGCAGAGAGATAGGGATCCTCTTCTAACTTCTCACATCCCGCTCTCTTTGCCTCGAGTCGTCGTGTCGTCGAATCAAAAGTCGTGAGAGTCGACACTATTGGGAACTAGAAGGTCAAAACAATCGTTCCATGCATCTTCTACCGTGCCCATCTAGCCATTTCATCCCTAGACGAGATTCTAGTCCATCTCGTTAGCCCTGGCCTTCATCCTGAATTGCGCATTGTCAATAATTATAACAATAATGGACCTTGTCGCCGTTGTGTTCTAAATGTCATTAGTAGCCAATGATAACATGGCAACGAGTAGATAGTTGATGCTAGAGAGGCCTAGGGGACGGGATACCGTTGTTTGCTTCATGTTTCCATGTCTCTGTTGTCGATCATCAACCCATTTCTTAGCGGGCCCGCGAACCTCGGTCGGCGCCGTCGAGTTGGAATCCCTGGGCGAAAAAGAGGGGACATGGCATCTGATTCGCTTGCCGTCGAGGCACACTCACATCATTTCTAATGCATCCATCCCATCCTCCATCAGCCGGTAATCATCCACCTTATCTGCAGCATTACCATACGCTAATCATTCATCAACCAATTGACAGCATCTTTCCCTCCAAAACTCCCATCCCCCCCCCCGGTTCGCCGCTCTTCAGCATCCAGCAACAAATCGTTATCGCGTTGCGCCTTTTGNCCCCCCATCCTACCCGAACTTAGGGACGACTACCATGGAGCACAACATGAAAAAGGGCATATGGCCATGGAGCGGCCGCTGCTCAAAAGTTATTCGCTACAATAATTTGCACACCCCGGTCTGATACCAACGGCCCTGCATCTCCAAGGATCCCACTACACCATAACCATCCAGCCCCTCTCGTCATTATATTAAAGAGCTTCCGGTACCTCGATACTCATTCTCATGTTACTGCCACCGTCACGAGCTCTCCTGACAACCTGCCACACCCTATATGATTCAATGGCTCCCCGTACAAGTTCAGTCTGTTGATTCCTTCTCGCTCTGCATCACACAGGACTGTCACCCTTGCCTGCATACACCATCACTGCTTTGCTGCCTTCAAGCACAGCTACAATACCCCCCTCTCGAAGCAAACAAATCGACGTCAGACCTTACTCGATCATGTCAGCTACCAAGACAGAGGCCGAGGCGGTCAAGATCGAGCCTCAACAAGCGGCCCAACCAGCGGGGTCTCCCCGCAAGCGCCGCAGAAGGGCCCCGACCACTGGAGCAGCCGACGATTGCTTCGCCTGCCAAGAGCGCCAAACCAAGTGTGACAGACGAAGACCATACTGTACACCATGCCTCGACCTGGGCAAAGACTGTTCAGGCTACAAGACACAGTTGACATGGGGCGTGGGAGTCGCCAGCAGAGGAAAGCTACGAGGCCTCTCACTGCCCATTCCAAAGTCGAAAAGAGCTGCGCAAAGTATGGATGAGGACGATGACAAGAAGACCGATGGTCCAAACAAGCTGGCGAAGCTCGGTCCTACACGCAGAGCATCCGATTCCCTGGACGGTGCTCACATGCGCAGTCCGACAAGTCTCAATACCAATGGCAGCACTGGCACGTCTACCACGTACAATTTTGTCAGCATGGACCCAAACTCCGCGGCGTCCACAACATCGCCCTCGCCTATGCTGCCTCCGCCAAATTTCGAATGGCGCGCCCCGTCCTCCCTCTTCCAAGGCCGTGATTCCCAGCAAGCTCGCAAAAGACCTAGGAGACATACCCTACAGCCACTCTCGGTCCCCGCAATACATCCTACAAGAGACTACGGCGTCATGCCGATGACCGCGAGCGTTATTGGTGGGTACGGCCACCATGACTTTGGACTGTCGTCACAAATCTCTCCCATGGTACCAAACTTCACTGGCTACGGTATCGTGTCGCCAACCTACAAAGACCTCACTTCTCAGTCAATGGTACAAAGTCCCTGTGAAAGCAACTTCTTTACGAGTCATGAGACCCTCGGGTGGCCGCGTGACAGCATGACCTCGAACATGGGCACCAGTCACGGCAACCATGAATACCGGCAGCAGGACACTTTTTATGCAGATTTGATGGCGACCGCCAATCCCACGGACAGTATGCTACCTACTCAGCAGACCTTCCCACCGCATGACCTTAGCGTCACTAGCGCCTCGGACACCGCTTCGCTTACAACGGGCAACAAGTATCCAGTCTACGCGACTCACTCATCAGCGCTGGTCCCCGACGATGTTGGAGACCATGCTTCGTTGATCGTCCCCAGGCTACTCCCATCGCTAGCCATCGGGAACACACCAAAGCTACAATACCTCATCGATTACTATGACAAGGTCATCTCTCCGGTGATTGTTGCCTTTGACGGGCCAACCAACCCTTATCGCTCGCACATCCTAAGCCTTGCTGTCGAGAGCGAGACACTACAACATGCGATTGCTGCGCTAGCTGCCAGCAATCTCCGGATGAGGCGAGGCCACAACCCTCTGTCAACCAACAGAAGTAGTCAAAGTGTGTCGCCGTCATCACACGATCATTCGGTCAGGAAGTCCTCCATCGCTCACAGCTTGATGGACGTTGGCATAGACCGTCTGCCACAGACCTCTGCCAGTGAGCCCTCAAATGAGGAGCTCTACCACAAGGGTGCCTCTATCAAAGCTCTAAACGAACAGCTCGCCGATCCTCTCCGTCGCAAGGATGACTCCATATTGGCCACCCTACTCATCCTGTGCCTCTACCACATCTGCGACACCGGCGTCGCCAAGTTCAAGACCCAATTCGCAGGCGTGAAGAAGATACTTGCCCTTCGCGGTGGCACCAAGGGAGACAACTCGAAAGCGACCAATTGGCTCACCATCATGTTCACATGGTTCGATGCCATGACTGCCAGTGTCAACGATCGAGAAAGCCAACTCGACGGGGATGATCTGGACATGAGCCCGGTGAATGGCGATGAGTGGGCCCTGGAGAACCTTGCCGGCTGTGATGGCAGACTTTTCAAGCTCATCGCCAAGCTCGGACGGCTCAATCTTCTTAGTCAAAACAAGCCCGTCGCTGGTTCTTCTGCAAGGAGCTCGCCCACCGCAAACGTGCAGCAGCTTCCGAGCCCCCCCACCAAGAATCATGACTACTACAGCATGAATTACAACTGCTTCGATGGCAATGGTTGGTCAGCGATGGTCCAAGAGGAACCGGCAGAGACCGATACCAGAGCGCAATTCTGGAGAGAATGGGGTGATATCCGAGAAAGGCTTCAAAATTGGCAACTTGATGGCAAAATGACCCCACCATCAGAGGGCGATCGACGAGATATATACCATATATCCGAGTCCTTCCGCTATTCAGCTCTGCTCTACACCGAACGACTAGCGTACCCACATCTGCCATCTGCGCATCCCAACTTCCAGGATCTGGTGACGCAAGCCCTGTTCCACATTTCAAATGTGCAATCTGACGTCTTCCTCCTTTGGCCTCTTTTCATCACCGGCACCGAGTGCGTGAGCGAGCAAGGTCGTTACCTCATCCGTGAGCGATGTCTCGACATCCAGAAAGACTCGGGCTTCTTCAATAACATCTCCGGACTGGAACTGTTGGAGAAGATATGGCGTGACGACGAAACGAGTGATGAGCAAACCCCAAGGCTGACGGCGAGTGGGTTGCCTATAGCGTCCAATGAATTGTCTACCATGGGCGGGCATGGTTTCAAATGGCGAAAAGCAATGGAACGAGTTGATGGGGAGTACATAGTGGTTTGAATTTACGACTTGCGGCGTTTCTCCTGATGATGCTTTTCTGTCGATACCAGTCTGTTACGGAGTCATTTTTCCTTGTCTCGTCTCTCTGCTACGCTGGCAATGGATGTACATAATTACCATGAAATCAATGATTTTGGGAAACCTCTTGGCCCGCGTCGGCTGTTGCCTGGTGCGTGCCAGCTTTGTTGTTGCAACCGTAGAACGGGCCGTTGTCCTTTTAAGACTTGAGATGATGCCGCTGGTATTCAATCATCTGTGTGAAAATATAAAAATGTATACCTTGAACTGAGTATTATCCGCTTTCGACCACGGCTCAGAGGGCGGAGCACGAGAGCTTGAGCGGGACGGCAGGGGTTGGATTTTTGTTTGGGGTCGGTGACGGTTAGTCGTATTTTCTGTTTCTGTTTCTGTTTCTTTTGGCGAGGATGTGTAGGTACGGGCTGGGCTGATTTTTCCCTCTTCTGATTTCCTGCGGACTGAGGGGACGCTTGGTTTGATTGTGGGGAGAGGGGTGAATGGGAAGGGGAAGGGGTTGGAGAGGTGGATAGAGCGGTTTGTTGCGGGGCCGAGGGAGGGTAGGGGTTTTGCATCATGGTAAGGTTCTGAGAGATGAGGGAGCTTTGGGGTGAGTGCGTGGGTTGGGGTGGGGGGGGGGGTTTATATGAAAAAAGTTGTGTTTGACTTTTGATACTTCTCGGGGTCTCGATGAGCTTTTGAGCGGCGTGTTCGTTCGCATGGAGTATGTATCCATCGAGCCTTTGCCCGGCCCCGCCGCCGGCGCGCAACGTCAACGTGGCGCGCGGTTCGGACGGACACCCTTCCTTCCCTGCAGGAACGGCTGTGTCAGTGGTGGTGGTGGTGGTGGTGATGTAGGGAGCCTTGTGACTTGTGACGTCAAAGGCATAGGAGACTGGAGTTGTGGCGGCACCAGGATGGAGCGGTCGCTGGTGCAGAAGTGGTAGGTTGGGGTTTCCGTGACTCTGATGAGATGGGAGGGGTGATGGAGGAGTGGTTATCAAGAGGCGCGTTTGACACTTTTCTCGGCCGATACATGGTCGTTCGTGTGTCCTGAGCAGGTCCCCTCATTCTGGACCGCGGGCACAAAAGTAGGGGAACCGCCTAAGATGCATCCTCTTATCCGCCGTTTGAATCTGGATATCGCGATATTTTCGACAGATGGCGGGAAGAAGAATGGAACGTGACGTTCCGTGGCGTTGCTCATGATGTCCCATTTCTGCAATACGTCTACCTTGGTGTAGAGAGGAATCCGTATGAGGATTACGATCTCAGAGAGTGGCGTTCCTCAAAGCCGGCGCACGATTCCTTCCTGGACGATTTCCGGAAGTTGGGGGACTGGGAGCTGAAGGATGGAAGTGTTACCCTCTCTGATCTCCGCGTTCTTGGCGCAGATTAGGAGGCTCAAGGGTTTTGTGAAGAGATTAAGCAAAATCGGTGGACGATGGCGCAAAAGCGAGAGTGGGCAGCGTACTTTTCGCGGTTTTTGTTACGCCGGAAACATTCAGAGCCTGCTGCTGCAGACGACGGCTGATGTTCAGAAGAGATCATGACGATGTGGCTGGCAATCGGCAAAGGCGCTCCTCGGGTTATGGTCGTGGAATTGGCGTGATGAGGGATCTGGACATTGCTCGCGCTATCGCAACAGGAGGATGATTGTGTGTTGTATGGGTAAGGAAGCAGTTACCACGGACATGCACTGCTTCGTGATCCACTGAGGACTCGAACGACCGTTCGCAATGGATGAGAGAGGTCCATGCGAGGCTTTTCATGCAAGAAAAAGTTGGAGATTGGTACAAGTTTTGAAGGAATTGTATTTGTAACATGGGGCTCCCGTCTCGAAAATGCCAATCGTGATCACGCGTTTAGGATCAATTCCATACGACCTCTCAAGGAAAGCCATGGCATTATCATCTAGATATCGGGAATAAAAACGCAGGCGCGTACGTCGACTGGACATTACGGCTCAAAGCGTAACAGAGTCTCAATGGTCGCTGTCAGAGCTGATCATTCTATAAGGCAATGGATGCGCACGGCTATACGAGCGAAGGTTCCACGGCTACGACAGCGCCATCGTGGTGTTGCAGGTCAACTTGAGCCGCCCATGCACTAGTTGTATGAGTACAGTATACAAGATGGAGCGAAGACGCCACACACTCTGGATTTTTTTTGAATTTTTTTTTCTCTCTCTTTTTTTTTAAGCTCTCTCTCTCTTTTTTTTTAAGCTCTCTCTCGTACTTGCGTCAGGACTCGTAGGTACTTTTGTGGGCGTTCCCGATGTTCGGCGCCTGCTTGGTCCAAACATGCATGGCCGAAGCTTCGATCAAATTTCTCGTCTGGAGATTGCGCGGAGAAACACTCGCTTTGATATTGCATGCATGCATGATGGAGTTGTCAAAGCAGGACTCTTGTGCCAAGTGATAGTCTGCTCAAAGGGCTATGTCGTAAGTGGCTTACTGTCTCGACTTGGCCTGTCGCGATGGGTTCTTGTCGTCCCGGCGAAAGCCTTCTTGCGTGAAGGTTTCTAGAGATGCTGCTAGGATACAAGGAGTTCTTGCGTACGGACTCCGCAAGATGTTCCCAGGACTCAATGGTGTTTTCTCTGATTGCTTGTGATGGGGAAGTTGCGAGGTTCAGTAGAGTACCTGCAGACGAGAGTGTAGGCTTGAGCCGTTCCATCATGTCTGCAAGTGTACTTTGTTTCCCGCTTCGTTGTTAAAGCGTGTTGTGGCAAGCACTGCTCTCACCGAACTGTGCTTCACACGCTTCTGTCATACACCATCACTATCTTCCATGAGGTGCTTTTGCTGCCTCTGCACTCTTAAAGATGGTTCATCAGATTCGTCGGCACTCTTACCCCTGGCATGACAAAATAGAATATAGAATCTGGCGCCAGTCTAATCGCATTTCCAGCTTTGTCTAAATGCGGTTCAGCAGCCGCCTTACGGCCCAGATTTACTTGAGAGTGTGGGTATGGAATCAATCGCGAATGGGATCTTTTGCATCAGCGAAAAGGTCGTTTGCAGTACGTCAGATGCGATCTCTTTCACATGATTCGATTCGCTAATGCTGACGAGCAACTCACCGTGCGTACCCCCTAATATGACTTTTAGTACAGCGGCCGGATGAGTAATTTTATCTTTTATCCTACCACTTATTCTGGTTCGAAAAGTAGTAGGAATATAGGTCTAGGATACACTTAGACATCTCCCATTAAGACCAGCTTTGGAAACGCGCAACAACAGTTTGAGCTCAGCTCAAATTAATCTGCACACCCAAACTAGCCTCCAGTACGCTGTCTCCCCAGAAAATCTCCGAGCTTCACAAGTCGTTAGTCGCTTTGCCTTTTAGATCACGGCCAACCCAGACTTACCCAGCGTTACCAATGTTCACATACGTCGCATCTGAGAACCTTCCCAGTCCGACCAGCGCCTCGAACCAGTCCTTCAGATCGCCGGCAAAGGAACCGGAGAACTGCGTATCGGGCAGCATGCTATGCTGGTTCTGGGGTCAGCGGTTGTGCTATGAGGCATGTTGAGAGGACGGGGCAGTCCTGCAACGTTCCAGACTGCGCTGGAAAGAAAGGACTCACCACCGTCATGCCGTTGCCGGTATTTACTCCCTCGTAGACTTTCCATGAGGTACCGAAGAGGGAGTCGATCGTTGCGGCTGGACCACTGTCCCAACCGATGGGGAGTTGTCCACCCTCCCACTCGAGCCACAGCATGAGTTCTTGGGCGGAGGTCGAGGTCGAGTCGCCCTTTGTGTTGCCGAGGATGAAGTCGAAGCAGATGTTGCCTGGGGATGCTCTTAGCTGACTGCGTACTAAATACTGCATAGTATTTCGCTTACCTTTAAAGGGAGAACTATTGGTTCGCGTCCACTGGCGATTCGTCGCATTAGTGACATCCATAATCGACCAAGGACTTGCGAGAAATGGGACCGCCGATAGCCATCTCCGGATCCGAACCCGAAAGTCTGGGTATGAGCTTGAGACTTACATCATAAGTCGCCGGGATTGAGCTGATGCTTGAAATGCTGTTCTCCAGGTTTTCGATTATCCCGACATTGGCATACCCCTTGCAAACATTGTCACTAAAGCCGACGAGTCAGCACAGGGACTTTGAGACGACCTTGGGACAGATGATGACCCACGTGCCAGGAACGTCCTGAATGTTCGTCGTGCTACTCCATACGACCTGCGGATTACCTCCTGCAGGTGTCTCGATATGGTCATAGTATGTACACGAAGTACCGACCATGGAGCCAGCGCCGTACATGCTGTTGGCGACGAGCCATGGTGTGCCTTGTAGGATGATATGCTGATCGTTACCGCAGAGATTCGCCGATGGTTGCGTGTTGGCGTTGGAACTAGGATATGGTGATTGCGGGAGGGCGGCCGCGGAGGATAGCAGCGCGACCAGCGCGACTGCAGTAGATTGTTTTGCGGGCATTTTGACACGGCGAGAAAGAGAGAAGGATACAAAGACGGACGCTCTTCAGATAATGAATGAATGAATAAAAATGAAAGAATGAATGATGGGATGAGGAGGCGCACCATGAGAGATGTATAGACGTTGGAAATTAGATTCTTCTGCGCTTATACGACAGCCCGTGTCCCCTGGATTTGTTCGTGCCTCAAACAGACAAGGTAGGACGAAACACGGTACTCCACGGTAAATGCGAAATTACCTGTGTTACATGATGCATATGATGCCTCCCAGTCCCATCTCATGGATACCCCGCGTTTATGGACGGGGTTGATGGAGCAGGGTGTTTGATTGAAAGATCATCCTGCCCATCTCATGGATACCCCGCGTTTATAGACAGGGAGGTCACAGGGTATTGATATCCAATTGATCGAATTGATCGATCATCTTACCCATCTCATGCATAAAATAATAGTAACCGCAAGCTGGCCAGGGAGGAAGCACATGGAACGAGCTTCGGGGTCGATTCGACGGAGACGGGACCCTAAAGCTCATCCCGGAGCACTGTAAAGTAATTGTTCCTCACCCTCGCTCGGGATGGGCGACGTCAAGGCGGCGCTTACAGGATCCCTGAGTGGAGGGAGACGAATTTCAAAGCGTGGAGTCTAGGAGATTTTTGCTAGCTGTCCGTGCGGGAGCTCCCCTCTTCAACCACATCAATTTTTTACACCCGGGTCCGTGATCAAGATCCTGAGTCCACTGTCGGGAGATCCGGAGTCTGTTCTCAAGCAGTGCGGGCTTGGAAACGTGTGCTGAAACGTGGGGCCGCAATGTTGGTTCCCGGCCTTGTCGCGGCAATCGCATAAGTGGCCACTCACGTTTTGTAGGATACTAGGGGGGTATCGATTGAACAAGATGTCTTGCAGGGAGGGGGTATGTGGCAGTTGCAATAGGTTAGTTCTTCCATCAATAAAATCTACAAGAGATTTATATTCAGGCTTTCGGCCTAGAAGCGAGACCTGGGTGTCCCAAGTTACTTGCAGGTAGTGAAATGAGTCCATAGATGTGGAGAGGGGGGTGGCTACATTGGGTGGGTTTCTGTAGTTACGGATACAATTTCAATTCGTCATCTTGCTCTCGCCACTTATCATCATCTTGTCAGATCATCGACAACAACATCAGCAGCAATCTCCTCCCAGCTATGACTCTACACGTGAAAATCGTCGAAATGCACCTTCCAACCTATCATTGAAGCATTAGCCCCCAAAGACTTGCGCATCACGTCGAAGGAATGAATGACTTACTTCCCGCAAAAGGCTGGTACCGGCTCCAATCGTCCGAAAGAAACTGCTTGACTCCCGGCAGCGGCCCCGGCACGAATTTGATCTGGCCCTGGTCCCCGGGCGCCCGCCGCAGGTTCTTGAGCTGCGCGCACACCTTGAGCATGCTCGCGAGCGCCGTAACGGCAATGGCGCGACCGATGCAGCCGTGCGGTCCCATGCCCCATCCTTGATAGAGGTCGATGGGGCGATCGAGCTTGACTTGGTCCGGGTCGGGGTAGACGGATGGGTCACGGTATGCGGCTGTCTACGACACAATGGATTTTAGCAAGATGGTGCGATTGAGGATCCGAGACCGGCAAGAATGAATGGCTTACTATGTTGCAGAGGACCACTTCGCCCTTTCCTACCGTGGCCGTGGAGCCTTGATCCGTCTTCACTTGTGCGGCTTCCCCTTTCTCGGGAACACAGATGCGGATCAAGGCGAGGAAGCCGGAGAAACGGCTCGCTTGGAGGACATATTTCTTCAAGGTCGCGAACGCATCGGGGGAGTCTTGCGCTGCGAGATTTTGGACAGCGTCCCAGTGCTGCTTGTTTTCTGCTTTGAGGAACCAGTCGAGGATTGAGACAAACTTCGCAATGATATTAGCTTCCCCAACATTCGAGAAAGCAGGACAGTCTGGCACGACTTACTGTACTTGGTATATTTGCGATACCCCCAGCCGCAGTAGTGAACAGCGTTGTCGCGGTCGTCTCCACACTGTAGCCTGCACCCAACAGGTCCTGCGTCAGCTTCTGCCCGACTTCCTTCAGTGAGCCCTTTGGTGCGGCAGACGCAGCAAAGAAATTGCCAATGAGACCGCCAATGCGACCATTCTTCCTGACCGCACTTTCGGTTGTCCTTTTGGAGTTTTGCAAAAGCTTCATGAGCTTCGCGTCTCAAGTTCCAGGATTCAGCAATATCGGAGTCGATGTTGGCATAGTCGAGATAGGTGACGATGCAGCGGTACATCTCCGCTTCGGAGAGGGTATCCTCCTCTTTGCCATCCTCGCTGAGCGAGAGATTGAGAAAAACACTGAAAACTTGGACTGCCACGACGCGGGCGACGCTGAATTGATGACACGGTCAGCGAGGGGCATACAGTCTCAAAGATTCATGTCTTACTCTTTGGTCATATCGACTTGAAAAGTATTGCCGAGCTTGTACGACTCTCTGGCCAGGACCTTGTGTGTAGCCTCGTCAAAGGACTTGGCATACAGATCTAGCCCCCCAGATACATTCATCAAGCGCTGTCCAACAAATTTGTGATTATCAGTGTTCTTGGGGCCATCACCCTGCAGCATGTACTCCGGAAACACCAAGTCAGGAAGTTGCACTCCATATTTGACTTTGAAATTTGCCTGGTCATTGAGTAGAGCAGATATAGCCGCATGGGTATTCAAGAGTGTGACTTTCCGAGGCGGCGCTGGTGGGTCAAGGCAGAGTTGACCAATGGTATCAAGTTGCTTGAAGATCTCTGCATTAATACTCGGTAGGTATATTGGCTGCATCACGTACACCGAATTGAATTTGAACCGTAGTGGGAACGCGCGGTGTATCAGACGGTACAGCATCGAGCCTCCCATTGTCTCATAGTTTTGCTGGACTTCGGCCATTCTCCACGGCGTCAATCTTGCGACCGTGTAGTCCTTTTGGAGACTCTTCAGTATCCACAAGTTCATATGCTCCAAGAGTGCTTACCAATGTATTGAAACGATCTCCCCTGACGAGTGTGACAGCGTCGGAAAGTACCGCTGGACCAACGGTGTATGGAGCCATGAAACCACTACCCGGATCCATTCGTGGTTTAGCATCCTCGACAAAGAGGCTGGGATATAGTTCTACCATATCTGGAGAGTCGAAAAGCTTCCGAACGGAGGTTGGCTTGCCAAAGGCAACAAAGCCAAGCTTGAATCCGATGACGCTCTTCAGCTCAGTGATCTAGCCCTCGAGTGGATGATCCGCGAGCTCGATGCTCTACCCATCGTCCATCCAGCCGACCAACTTGTCTGGAATGAGCATAGGGACATCTTAAAGAATCTCAATCGCAAAGTCGCCAACGCTGTAAAAGCACCCTTGCATGATGTCTTGCAATATGGCAGCTGCGTATCGCCAATCAAAACCCTCATGTGGCGCATCATGGGTACGTATAACATCTCCAACGTTGGCTTGGCGGGATCTTCATGCTCGACTTGCTGACTGTCTGCGCCTAGAATGGCTGCCCATATTCAAGCGTCTCGAGCTGATCCGAGGGCGATGGGAGTCGGTAACGATACCGCCCAACATGTGCGGCAGGCGTGACATCCCAGAAGGAGCCGAGTTCCATCCCTCGGTCAAAGCCCGTATGCTGACAGTGAAGGACTACCGTCCGACGAATGAGGGGATTCTCAAAATCGATGGGGCATGAAGATGTGCATGACCGAGGCCTTGATTCGTGTATCTTCATTCTTATTCCGGCTGTGGAGTTGGTCGGCGTATTGGGCGGAGAGCTCGTCGATGCTGTCGATGAACTGCTTGATCAGCGCGGGGTGCCCATTTTACTGTATTCATTAGGTAGTTGACACTTTCAGTCCGCCATGGCAATCGAGTTCCCCTATTTAATGGAGCGACGTCAACGGGTAGTATTGCACACAACTACTATACGGGACAAGAGAGCATGTCGTTACAGAGACTGGAACAACATTTTGTAGCGGCGGTCTGCTGCCTCGGTAGTTAGTAAAAAGCACTCATTATACTGTAACGTCGGGCAGGCATGGATGCCGTGGGACTTTGAGAAAACTTTGTAAAAATTATAAAAATTTGACCTTGAAATTTTAAAAACGTAATCTATGTCCTGTTGATATATACCATGTACCAGATGTCCACTTTCGTACCACGGCCAAACGGCGGAGTAGCGAGACCTTTACCGAGATCGGCAGGTTTTGAATATTTTTGTGAGTCATGTCTCTTTTACACTAGCGAGGGGTGTATTTACCGGGTATTTTTTCTCTCTCTTCTGATTCTCCCCCAACTCGGGTATCATTGGGGGTCGTGCTCTTGATTTTGCATCGAGTAGCAAAGGATAGTTGGATCTAGCATTTTCTTACGTGGCCGAGGGTTTCGCATCATGGTGCAGTTCTGGGAGGAGATTCCGGATCATTTGCGTGATTGGGTGAGACGTCTTCTTTGATTTGTTCTTCGCTTTCGATCTCTCGAGGTCCTGGTTGCGCTTTGGCGGGTTGTCTTTCTTCATGTGCATGTCCATCCCCCATTCCATTCCCATACAAATAGAACCCCTCCTCCTCTACTCTATTCTTACCCCGCCAGGCCCTCGCCCAACCCGTCTTCTTCACCGCCTCGGCGCCCACCGCCGGCGCGCACGTCAATTTGTCACCCAAGGGCCTCCCCGCGACCTCCTTTGCCATCCTCTCGCCCACCCGCGCCGCCTACCTCGACGCGACGGGCTCGGGCGCCGAGACCGTCGCGCACGTGTATGAGAATGGAAGGGTGACGGTCATGTTTTGCTCGTTTGGGGAAGGGCCGAGGATTATGAGGTTGTATTGTTGGGGGGAGGTGGTGGAGAGAGGGGGGG
>JAEUBB010000601.1:0-16951 GCA_018257885.1 Parmelia sp. 050094
AGTTTTTAACTAAATAATATTAATTAATTATATTATATAATAAAGTAAAGTACTTTAATAGAATTTTAAGAAGAGATAGAATTAAGATAAAATATTAAAGTAAAAAGATAAAATTTCTAAAAATCTCGCTTTACTTTAAAGTTTCTAGATTAAGATAAAGTATATCTTATTACTTCGCTAAGCCTAAATTACCTCTAAATAACCCCTATTAAATTAGATATTGCGTATAGGGAATTGCGTAGAATAAGCCTAATATTACGATACTCTATTTAGAAAGAGGCCCCCGGGCGTAGTTGCTTAGAAAGGTAATTAGAAAGATAAAAGGGGCTGTGTTTAGAGGGCTGTTACGGGGGCAACGGCCCCAGGCTAACCTGGCTGAGAGGCTTGGCGGGGCAACGGGGGCACCCCGTTACCCCGTCGAGAAAACCCCACCCCAACCCGCCCCACCCCGGCCCCCACCCCACCCCAGACCGGGGCGGGGGGACGTACCCTAAACCCCGCCCCACCCCGCCCCGTTGCGCAGCGTAATTAACTCTATATCTTATATCTTAAATAGCGAAAGTAGTAATAATAAGTATTAATATACTAAATAATAATAATAAATTTAAAATAGACTTTAAAAATAATTTAAAGTTTAAAATTAAATTAAATTAAATATAAATAAAATTTATAACTATTTTATAATAATTAACTTTAACTTTTTAAATTTAAATCTAAATTTAGAAGTCTTAAAAGATATAAAGCTTAATAATATTAAAATACGAGGATACGAAATATCTAAGTTTATTTTACGATAATAACTTAGCGCTTAGTCTTAATATATATTTTATATATAGCTTCGCTATACTTAGAACTATAATTAATTAAGTATTCTATTATCTACTTTTAAAAGATTATAAGCTCGGATTATAGAATATTTTTTAGTAATACTATATTATTTAAGCTATCTACTAACTTAACTAAGATATTTTAATTAGACTAGAAGCCCTAGTACGCCTAATATATAATTATAATATATATATTATAGATAATTAGCTTTATACTATAATAAGAATATATTTTATATTAGCCTATTAGAAAATTCTAGCTAAAAGAAAGATATAGAAATAAATTTAATTCTAAAATTTAGCTAGATATTAAAACTATATATTATTAACTATAAAAAATATTCGAAATAGATTATATACTAATATTAATTAATAAGCGATACTATTTTATTTATAAATTATGTTAAGTAGATATTTATTATAACTCTATAAAAAATAAACTTTATCTACTATAATAATTATAAGATTAGAAGATTTTAAACTATTAATTTTTATCTAATTCGATATCTTTATAAGTATTAAGTTATTTATATAAACTTTAAATAAGATCTTTATACTATTTAAATTAATTTTAATATATTTTAATAATTAAAGAATTATTTAAATTACTTAAATTATAAATTAATTTTAATATACTTTAGTTATTAAAGAATTACTTAAATTATAAACTACTTTTAATATATCTTAGTAATTAAAAAATTAACTAATTATAAGATACTATTTAAAGCTCTTTATTATTATTAAATACTATTATTAACTATCTATAAGTCTTAATATTCTTATAAGTATTATTAAATACAATATCGCTATATATTACTCTTTTTTAATAATACGCTATATTCTTTTATTATTATAAATAACTTATAACTCGCGATCCGCTATTATTATTATTACGATACTTTAATATTAATAATAAGCGGAATATAGATCTAATTCTAATAAATTTTACTACTTTTTAAAAAGATTATAATAAGAAAAATTTAAGATATATTAAATTATTTTAAAAGTTTAACTAAATAGAATATCTATATATCTTTAATAAGACTAATATTAAATATATCTATTAATAGTAATTAAGCTCTAAGATTAATATATATATCTTAATTTACTCTTTAAGATTTTATATTCTTTAGAAGATCTACTAGACTTATATTAATATTAATATTATTATATAATTCTTATACTTCTCTTAATATATATCTTAACTTTAAGTATTCTTTAACTTTAAAATAGTAATTCTAAATAGTTATTAATTATTTAAAGATTAATATAATCTATTATATTTTTTATAAAAATTAAAAGATTAAGCGCTAAAGCTATTAACTCTTTAAACGCGATTTTCTAAAATATAACTTTAAGTTAAAATATCTTAATAAGAAAGAGTATAATAATCTTAATTATAAAAGCTAAAAGCTATTAATTAAAAGCTAAAAAGAATATTAATTTAAATTTAAAAATAAAGATAATTTTTTATTTATATTAAAATTTTTAATTAATAAATTAGATCTTAATTTTTATAATAATATTAAACTTTTTAATCTTAAGATAAAGCCTTATTATAGATTTTAAGATAATTATAATAAAGATCTTTAATCTACTAATCTATATTAAAAAGCTTAAATTTCTAAAAGAATATTAAGCTTAAAAGCGAATTATTAAAAAATATCTTATTAATATATTTCTTTAAAAGTATACTATAAAGAGCTAAATTATCTTTTTAAATTATATTATTTAAATAATTATAGATTAAGTTATTACTAGTAATTAAATAATATAAATTTAAACTTAAGCTTAATAAATATAAGTAGTTATAATAATTATTATCTTTATAATAAAAATTATTAAAGAGTATAATATTAAATATAAGAAATAGAAAAATAAGTACTTAATATATTATAATATAATTTAAAGTACTCTTAAAGTTAACTATTATAATAATTATAAGTATATTAAGAATATTATTTTTCTTTAAAATACTATTAAATTAAAATATAAGCTAAAAGAATTAGACTTTATAAATAATTACTATTAATATTTTTATACTTTAAGACTTAATAATTATAAGAACCTCGCTAAATATATTAAAAAATTTAAAAAACTTTATAATAAAATTTATAATATTTATAAAGAGTTATATCTTTTTAAAAACTTTTTTATCTTTTTTTTCTATATTAATTTAGATAAAGTTTATAAGAATTACTTCTTATACTATATTTAGAATTATAAGACTTATAACGTTAATAAATAAATAATCTATACGCTAAAGTATATAATTTAATACTTTTTCTAAATAATTATTAACTCTTTTACTAATTATACTAAGTTATCTCTTAAAATAGTTATAGTTTATAATAAAGTCTTTTTTATTATAAAGAAATCTATAGTATTCTTTATTATTATTAATTTTTAAAATAATATAATTAACGAGCTAAATAGCATTTTTATTTATAAGATAATTAAGTTCTACTAAAGCTATAAGCGACTCTATTATACTTAGTATAAGTATAAAGAAGAAAAAAGTAGTAACTTAGATTATTATAAATAAAGTTATAATCTAAGTTATAGCTATAATAAGAGAAATAATTAAAAGCGCTAATATAACGATTATAGTAAATATAGCTAGCGTAAAAATTATTATAAAAAGAAGCCTTAAAAGTCTTATTCTAGATATAAGACTCTTTTAGTCTATTATAATATTAAATTTACTAGCTTTAGCTCTAACTCTAATAATAAGCTCTATATAGTATTATATAAAGATTCGTAATCTAAATACTATATCTTAATTTTTAAAGAGAAGATAATAACTATTATTATAAGTAAATTATTAACGCGTTAAGAACTTAATACCTTACCGGGGCTAGGCCAAACGGGTATACTAAGTAACTTTAAATTAATATTATATAGATAGGCCTTTTTATATAATAGGCTGAACAGTATAATAGCGACTACGCGCCGCATTCTCTAGAATATAAAGTATCTCGTAATAGATAGTATTAAACAGTTAACTAAAATAGTACGTTTTATATTATTAACTTAAGATTAACTATAATAGATTATTAATAGATTATCAATAGACTCTTAATAGCCTATCGATGGCCTATTAATAGACTTTTAATAAACTCTCGAAAGAAAGATATTCGATTAAGATTTTGCTTAGTAATATATTAGTAAGCAATTAATTACCGTTCCTAAATTACGCTAAAATAAAAAAAACTTATATATTTTATATAAATCTTATAGGCCTATAGGCCTATAGGCTATATATAAGAGTCTCTCTAGATAAACTTTTCGAAAAAAATCCAAAAATCTATAAATAAAATACGTAGCGTTAATATATTACGAGTTATAATTTAAGCGAAAATTACGCGCTAGTAGGAACATTATTATTTATTTTTGGAATAGTCTATTAATAGATTATTAATAAGCTATTATAAGGAATTATAAGTTAATAAGAACTTAATATCAATATTAAATAACTTAACTTTAACTTGTAAGTTTGTTTATTTGTTTTTGCCACTATATATATATATATAGTAATAGTATTAGAAGTAGCCCTACCTAGTATTATCGAGACTTAAACCCTTAAACTACTTTAATATAAGAAGAGTATTAAGAATAGTAAGCTAATAGCGTAAAAAGGAAACTATTACTATATCCCTCTTAAACGTTATTAAAATAATCGATTATATATAGTACTAGAAGTTTATTACTAGTCTCTAATAAAACTATAATATTTCGTCGCGATTATAACTTTAAATCTAATTATATTTAGTCGTTATTATAATAATACTTACTAAGAACTAATTCTTATAGATAAAGAAATACTACTCGAATTAAAGAGATAAAGGAGTACTATCTAAACTAAGCGAATAGATACTATCTAAATTATTTAATAATATTTAGATATTATTATATATCTTTTATACTAACTATTTAATATTATTAATAGTTAGTATTATAGTATTTTCTTTAATAATACTTTAAACTTCGAAGACTTCTATAGTCTTAGAGTCTTCTTCTAATATAAGATACTTAGATCTCTTATATACTTTTATCTTTTTTAGAGGCTCTCTCTATAATTTTTTAAATATCTCCGCTAAATATTTAGAATCTTAGTATTATTTAAAGATATAGATAATTTAATCTATATAGATCTATTTTTTAATTATAAAATAATAAAGACTTCTTATAATCTTAAATCGCTATAATTTCTTCGGCTTATTAAACTAATAAGTTAGATAGTACTTTTATAATACTTAAATAATAATCTAGAATAGTACTTACTAGTAATAATATACTATTCTCTTAAATATCTGTTAAGAATATATCGCTATAAAAGTAATTATCTTTATTATAGTTTATATAATAAATATCTTAATATTATTTAAGATACTCTATATTAATTTAAATTCCTTTTAGATTATTAATATAATAGTATAATCTATCTAAATATATTACTAGATAAAGTATATTATTTAATATATTAAGTATCTTTATATTTTTATTAGTAGAAATATTAACTCTCTATTAATTCTTACTTTTTAATATAGAAATCTCTATAATAAGTTATTTATTTAAAGGTTTTTAAAATTATTTCTTATAGTCGCTTAAAGTCTACTTTTTAAGATCGATACTTTATATTTTTTTTAGTACGCTAAAATCGATATCTTTATTTTTAAATTAAAGTTAGCGCCTCTAAGTCGATATTTAAAAAGCGTCTTATAGATAGTATTCTAATTAACTTTATTAAAGAATATAAAAACTTTCTTTAATTAATTTATTTTATTAATTAAGATACTAAAGTTACTTTTTAGTCTTTATCTTATTTATTACTAAATCTGTCCCTTAATCCGTAATTATTAGCTTTAGCTAAAAGAGAAATATCTTTAAATTAATTTATTAATTAATACTATTAGTACTCCTCTATATTAAGAATTTTAAGTATAAATATAGATAGCCTTTCTTATAATAGAATTTTATATATATTTAAGTATTCTTACTTCTTTAGTTTATAAGTATTATTAGGCGTTTAATTTAAACTTTCTAATATCTTTTAAATTAGTTATCTTATTATTATTCTCTACGCTTAGATAATACTATATATTAGTCGCTAATAGCTTCTCTATTAACTAAGAAGATTATATTATTCTTATTTTATTCTTATTTTTAATTCTTTTCTATAAGAACTATAAGTAGTATATTAGCTTTAGTAGATAATCTAATTAGTATATAAAGATCTATATTTATAGATTAAATATAACTTTAAAGAGATAATCTATTTACTCTTTAGAATCTTCTTTATAAATTATTAAAATATTCTTAATAAGAAGTATAAATAAAGTATTTAGATATTTTATTAATTATATAATTTAAGATATAATATTAGTCTTAATTATATTATTTAGATTAAGGCTATCTATTCTATCTCAGTTTTAAGAAAAATAGATATATAGATCTTATACTATATCTCTTATTTTATCGTCTTAAATTAGATAATAATACTCTATTTCTAGCTCTAATTTAATACTAATAGATACTTTAAGAAATTATAAAGCGTATCTTAAAAGTACTATTATATACGCGTTTATAATTAAGATTCTATTCTTAATAAATAAATAAAATCTTATCTATATATTTATTATAACTTATATCTTAGTTAGAATTAACTCTTAAATTTTTTTTAATAATTTATTAATCTTAATTCTAATTAAGATATCTAAGTATTTATAAATCTTATCTTTAGAAATATCTTTTATATTAAGAATTATAATAGCTAGTAAATTTCTAATTCTTATTAAAAATAATTTCGCCTAGTTTACTCTAGTATTAATAGCGCGATAATAAAGTTTTAGTATTAATATAACTATATTAGTCTTATTTTAGTTCTAAATTATTACTACTATATTATTAATATATATTAGTAACTTAATTATTAGAGTCTTAATTACTACTCCTCTAATAGAGAGACTGAATAGCAGTTTTTAAGCTAAATCTTTAATAATAAGTATAAAAAAAATATAGCTAAGAGGATCTCTCTACTTTACTTTATAAAGTATAAAGATTCTTTCTCTAATAAACCTATTAATATATAATTAAACGGAGACGTCTCTATATAGTATTTATATTTAGATTATAAAGTCTTTAAAGATATTAATCTATCTAAGTATCTTTTTTAAAAATTTATAACTAACTCTATTATAAGCTTTCTTCTAATTTAGAAAAAGTAATATAATATCTTTTCTTTTTTTAGCTTCTTTTATATCTAGCTTATACCGAGTAATTAAATACTATACCGCCTTAATATTATTATTAATAAGGCGGTTCGGTAAAAAGCTCGTCTATTATAAAGTAATTATCTTATTTAATACTCTTATTAGGCACTATATTAGAATATCTGTAAAGATCTTATAATTTATATTTATAATAGATAGAGATCTATAGTTCTTAATATCTATCTTTAAGCCTTTATTTTTAAAGAGTATTATAAGTAAGCTATTTATTTATTTTTTAAAGAGCTTCTTAGATTCTTAAATATAGTTAAAGAAACTAATTAGTCTTTTAATTATTAAAAATAAGAATACTTCTTTATTCTTTATCTTCTTCTTTAAGCGGAGCGTTAGTATCTTATAGAATTTAGAGAGAATCTTATTATTTTTAAATAATTTTTCTAAAATTATCTATTAAATAGCGAGTTCTATCTCATTAATTAATATTAATACTAATAGCTTTAAAACCGCCCTTTAAAGTATCTTATTTATTATACTTTTAAGAATTTTTTAGCGCGCTTTATTATTAGATATTCTTATTATATATAGTTTAGTATAGTATATCTCGACTATCTTAATAATATCCGTTAATCTTAATTATAGTTATTCTTATTAATTAGTTAGTATCTTAAGTTTTATATTATTAAAGATTTTAGTTCTACTAAAAAATTACTTACTAGGCTTTTTATTAAGTATAAGATATTTAGCTATTATATTATAGATATAGTTATAGTTATATACCTCCGTTAGATACTCTTTCTAGGTGTTCACTATAGCTAGCCTTTCCTCCAGCTCCTAGTTTCGTTTCCGTCTAGGTCGCCTTTAAGTAACTTAATATTAATAGTGAGTCAATAGATTAATTAATTCGAATGTTAAGTTACGTAACACTCACGTAACATACCCAAATCACGTACCCCCCCTAAGGTACTTATATCTCTATCTATAGTATCTTTAATTACTTAATCTTTAAGATATATACTTCGCTTATAGTTAGTAATAATTCTTATTCTATTAAAAACTTAATAAAAGCTCTTCTCTCTATTAATAAAAGTAGAATTAAGCTTAAAATAAATATTAATAATAAGTATTATAAATTTATTTTTCTTAACGTATTATATATCTTTAGAATATTAATTAATTTAATCTTTTAGAATAAACTAATATATAGAGGCTACTCTATTAAGATAATACTAAATAGTATTAAGATAGACTAATAAGAAATTATTATATAATTCTTTTATAATAATATCTTTCTTTTCTATATATAAGAGAACTTCTTATTAGATAAATTTAAACTACTAATATTAATATTAGTATTAAAGTAGATAAAATTCTAGCTAACGTCTTTTTTAATATTAAAGTTATAGACTTTAATTATTATTAATTTTATTAATAAATCTATTATTTTCTTAATATTAGTTAAGCGCTTTTATAGTATTAGCTATATATTTAATATTACTATTAACTTTATATTAAGTTATAACTTTAATTCTAACTCTAACTTTAACTTTTAAATATTAATATATAAGAACTTAGATTTTAGAATCTTAAATTATAATAATATTAAATCTTTAAAGAGATATAAGCTAAACTTTAAGATTTTAATTTACTATTATCGCTATCTAAAGTACTCTAAAGACGTAATATAGCTTAAAAAGTATAGTATTAATCTATTTAAAAAAGTTAATAATAAGATCTTCTATAAGTTCTATATTATTAAAAAGATCTAATAAAAAAGATATATATTATATATTTATTTTAGAAGATATTATATAGATCTTATCTATAGTAATATTAAAAAAATAAAAAAATTAAGCTTAGCTATAAATACTTTATTATATTTATAAATAATTATATTAAGTTATTTAAAGTTAAACTTTTATATATTAAAGATAAGATTTATAATACTTTTTATTACTATCTCTTATATAACGAGAGAGATAAAGAAAAGTATAATAGACTATAAATTAATTAAGAAGATAACTATAATAATTATAAATTTAATAGATTTTATACTAATAAAGATATTATATAGAAGCTAATAGTTTCTAAAAATTTATAATAAAATAGAATAACTAAACGCTTAAATTAAGATTTTAAAGATTATATATTTATTATTATAAAAGATATTAATCTTAATATAGAATATTAACTATATATTCTTTTTATTACTAATTACTTATATAATTAGTAATTTATCTAAATTAGAAAGTTAACTTTTTATAAAGTATATATTAATTATAAGTTTAATTTAAAGTATTTATATTTTTTTTAACTCTTTTAATTAGTATTTTACTTAAAAATTCGTTACTAAGTAGATAAAAGATTAAGATTATATTATTTTTAAATTCTCTATTTATTTAATTAGCTATAATAGAAATTATATTTATACTATACTACTTAATAATAATAAAATCTATTATATTAATAAGATTATTTAAAAAGAGATTCCTCTTAACTTTCTTTATATTAAGTAGTCTAAGTTAGATTTTATTATAATAAGAAAAGTATTATTATTATTAATTATATTATTATCTTTAAAATTTATAAAAAGATCTTTACTTATAATAATAATTATTAATAATAAAGATAAGCTAGAAAGTCTATTTAAAGTATTAATTATTACTTAGTAATTATCTACTATATTATTAACTCTCGTCGATAATCTAATCTCTACTAATACTTTAATATTTACTAATACTCTACTAACGCTTATCTCTATATTCTAGATATTAGTATTTTTATTTAATATAGCTTTAAATAATACTATTATAAGAGATACTTTAATAACTTCTTTAAAGAACTATCTATATCTATAAGATCGCGATCTATCTTTAGATCTAAATACGCTATTCGTCTTTATTATTAGAAAATCTTATAAATCTAAGAACTATAAAAAGGCTATTATAAAGTATAATTAAGATTAAGAGAATTAAAAAGATATAATTAAAAATAAAATAAATTTTTTAATAAAAAATAAAATCTAGAAATTTATTAACTATTTAAAGAATTATAAGCTATTAAAAGATAGATAGATATTTATCTTAAAGTAAAATCTTAAAAAGAAAATTATTTATTATAAGATATACTAAATAGTTCTTAAATATTCTTAATATAAAGATTTAGATTATAATAAGATTTTTATCTTAATTATTAAGTTTATAAGTTATAAGACTTTATTTATCTATATTATTACTCTAGATTAGAACTTAAAGTAAATAGATATTAAAATAATATTTTTATATAAAGTAATAAAAGAGGTAATTTATATATAATAATTTATTAATTTTAAGTTAAAGAAATACTTAAATAAGATTTATAAATTAAAAAAGATTTTTTATAATTTAAAGTAATTCTCTTATATATAGTATAATATCTTTATAAAGTTTATAAAGAAATAGAGCCTTTTCTTTATTAATATTAATTATAATATATTTACTAATTCTTATATCGGCGTAATTATTATTCTTTATATTAATAATATATTAGTTACTAGTCTAAATTATAAAGATATTTAATAAGTTAAGAATATACTTAATACTAAATTCTATATAATAGATTTAGAATCTTATATATATTACTTAGAAATAATAGTTACTCGCGATTATATAAATAGAACTATTTATCTAGAATAAGTTAACTATATAGAGCGAGTACTTCGTAATAATATAATATAAGATATTAAGCTAATAATAATACTAATAGAGATATTAATAAAACTAATATTTATAAAGAATAGTTATATAAATTTATTAAAAGAAACTAAGTATTATTAATTTATTATTAAATTATTAATATATACTATATTAAAAACTCATCTTAATATAGTTTATACTATATTAATTATTAGTTACTACGCTTATAATTTTACTTAAAAGTATTAAAATATTATAAAATATATTTTTTATTATTTTAAAAATATTATTTATTTAAAGCTTACTTTTAAAGATACTCTTTCTAACTTAATAGATTATATTAATTTTAATTAGATTAAAGATATAATTATCTATTACTTTACTTTAAATAATATTTTTAATATTAATAGTAACGCTATTAACTAGTCTTTTAAACGTTAAGCTATTATTATGTTATTAACTTATAAAGTTAAATATATTAAGTAGATTTAAGCTATAAAGAAAGCTATCTAGTTATAAAGTCTTTTAATATTATTAATTAATTATAACGCCTTAGAGATTATTATTATTTATAAAGATAATTAGAGTACTATTATACTAGCTAAGAATTCTTATTTTTATAATTATATTAAGTATATTAAGATTAATAACTACTTTTATTATAAGAAAGTTATTAATAAGATAGTAATCTTTAAGTATACTTTTATTAATAAGTAAGTAACTAATAGACTAACTAAGATATTAGCGAGAAATAAGTTTAAGGCGTTTTATAATATAATTAATCTATAATAGATCTATTAATAATCTCTATTTTATAGAAGTTATTTATTTATTATTACTATTACTATTATTATTACTATTACTACTACTACTAACTCTAAATCTTATAGACTTATTTAGAATCTTATAGCTACTTACTTAGCTACTTATATATCTATAAAGGCGTTATATAACCTCGTAATTATAGTTCTATACTAATAAAATAACAATATTTATACTTAATTCTATACAGGAATTTCTTAGATGATTTATTAAATAATTAATAAAGTCGCTAAGTTCTAATATTAGAGCTTAGTACTTACTTTCTTTACTTTATTAATATTAAATCTTATTATATTTTACTACTATTACTCTAATAGCTATTAAATCTTTAGAGTACTTATCTATAAAGTACTTATAGCTAATATTCTTTATTAATATATTACTATTACGTTACTTAGCGCTAAAGTTATACTTACTTTCTTTATCTTATTAATACTAAATCTTATTATATTTTATTACTATTATCTTAATAATTACTAAATCTTTAAAGTACTTATAAAGTATTTATTACTAATATTTCTTATTACTATATCGCTACTATATTATATTATATTAAAGTTATATACTACTAGTTATTATAGTCTATTTACTAGTATTCTAGATAACCTCTATAGAGCCTTATAGCTAATTATATATATATTAAAGAATTTTCTTTTAATTAACTTATATAGAATCTTTATAAATAACTTTTAATCTTAATTTTATTAATTTTTAATATATATTTATTAGATTTAAAATAAAATCTTTAAAATATTATTTTTAAATATAATATATTTATTTTATCTACTCTAATATATTTTTTTAGCTATATCGACTACGTTATTATTAATATTTAGTATATATTAAGTAGTTATAAAAAGAAAAGTTTAAAATACTATTTTTAAATAAAAATAAATTTTTTACTAGAATAAGATATTAGAATATTAATAAGTTATTCTTTACTCTTACTACTTAGCGCTAGAGTTATATTTATTAGAAAGAAGATCTTATTTAAAGTATAGTATTATATAAAAGTATTAAAATATAAGAATATAAAATATTTAAATTTATTTTATAATAGTAACTCGGCGCTTAGTCTTAATATATATTTTATATATAGCTTCGCTATACTTAGAACTATAATTAATTAAGTATTCTACTATCTACTTTTAAAAAATAATAAATCTAAAATAGATAAGATCTATAATAATAAAGTTAAAATTAATTTAAATATCTTAAATCTATATTATCTAGACTTAAAAGTTTTAAAGTATATAGTTTATAATCGAGATATTTTTATCGAGTATTAGTTATTATTTAAGATATAATCTATTTAAGAATATAGAGATATATTTTTTATAATTAAGTTAAAGATTATTAAAATTAAATATATTAAGAATTATAATACTATAATTTATCTTATTTTAAAAAATATTCTATATATATTTAAAAGTAACCTTAACTTAATTTTTATAAATATTCTTTATAAGAATAACTATTATATAGAATTTATATTTAAGAGAATATAAATTAGCTTTAATAAAATTATTATATTTAAGTATAAAAACTTATTTATTTTTAATTATTTATATTAATTAATCTTAATCTTAGCTACTTTAAACGCTAAGACGATTAAGATAATCTTTAATATGTTTATATAGAATACTTAGATAAATAAAATCTTATTTATCTAAAAAAGATATCTATTAAAATAAATTTATTAAAGGTATTTAAACTTAAAGATACTTATATTATATATATAATAATTAATCTTTATTCTTTATTTTATAAGAATTACTTATTATTTAGAAAATATATTAATAAGCTTCTTTATTTTAATATATTTAATTCTATTAAAGGCGCTAATATTTACTTTAATTNTATAATAGATTTATATAAAAAGTTCTATATATATTTTAATTTCTTAAAAAATAATATCTTTATAATCTTTAAATCTCTAAAGTAAGTAATAGAATATAAAGAATTTATTATTAAATATTTATAAAATAATAATAATTCTATAATTAAGATTAGAGATTTTTATAACTTTTATTATAATAAAAGTATTAGTTAAAAGTCTTTAATCTCTAGAAATCTATAAATAAATAGTATTATAAAGTATTTAGATTAAATACTTATTATTAAAGCTTATATTCTTTTTTTTAATAATAATTTACTATTCTACCAGACTATAAGGTTTATTAACGGTTATATAATAGTTAATACTACGGTTAATTAGCGGTTAATTAACGGTTTTATTAACCGTTAATTAACTGTAGCTATAACGTTGCTAAAACCTTTAAAGGTTGATTAACCTTAACCGTTAATTAATCGTTAATTAATCGTTGATTAAACCGTTGATTAAGCCGTTTATTAATAGTCATTGCAGCCATTCTAGCTAGAGATCTCTCCATCGCATGCTAGCCATGCAGTCACGAATGCAGCCATCCTAGCTATCCTAGTTACTGCAGCCTAGTCATTGCAGCCATCCTAGCTAGAGATCTCTTCATCGCATGCTAGCCGTGCAGCCATTCTAGCCACTGCAGCCTAGTTATTGCAGCCATCCTAGCTAGAGATCTCTCCATCGCATGCTAGCCATGCAGCCATTCCAGCCATCCTAGCCACTGCAGCCTAGTCATTGCAGCTATCCTAGCTAGAGATCTCTCCATCGCATGCCAGCTACGCAGCTAGTCTAGCTATTCTAGCCACTGCGGGGATAGAGAGATCTCTATAGCTGCAGTGGCTAGGATGGCTAGGATGGCTAGGATGGCTGCATTCGTGGCTGTATGGCTAGCATGCGATGGAGAGATCTCTATGGCTGCAGTGGCTAGGATGGCTAGGATAGCTGCGGGACTTAAAGAATTTATAGCCTATTCTATTCGTATAGTCCTATTCAAATAATTACGTAATCAACCGTTGTTACTACCGTTAATTAACTAAAACCGTTAATTAACCGTTAATTAACGACTAATTAACGGTTATTAAACTTACTAAGAGGCTCGAATAGTATCTAATTTAATAATTTTAAAGCTTATCTTTATAGTTAATTACTTACGTAATTACTATCTAGTAGCTAGTATAAATAAAACTCTATTTAAAAGCGAGCTCGAAGTAATATTTGTAATTACTATCTAGTAGCTAGTATAAATAAAACTCTATTTAAAAGCGAGCTCGAAGTAATATTTAATTTATTTTATATAAGATATATTAAGTAAAAAGGTCTTTATAAAAATTAATAACTCTTTAAATTAAATTAAAAGAAGTTTAAAGATTACTATAAATAGAGCTAACTTATAGACTATAATAATAATTTCTATTATATACTTATTAATAATAATAATATTCTATATTTCTTAAATATTAAGTAGATTAATTATTATTTAAAGATTAAAGTTTTAAGTAATTAAATTATAATTAGATATTTCTTTATATTATAAATAGAGATAAAGACTATAACTAGAGTTAAACTAATTCTATATAATAAAAGAATTACTTTTAAAAATAATAATATTAAATAGATATTATTAAATAGATTTTTTAAAAACTTTTCCTCTTTAATATATACTATTAATATTAAATCTAAGTCTTAATAGTCTTATTATTAGTAATTAATTTAAATCTCTAAATTATATATTATAGATATTTTAAACTAAATATTATAATCTTTCTTAATAGCGCTCTCTATTATCTTATTCTTATTAAATCTTATAGTATTACTTAGTTACGCGAGTAGTCTTAAACTTTATAAGTCTTATACTTATATAAAGACTCTAGCGAATACTAATTAAAAGTCTTAAAAAAATATAATAAATAATAAATATTAATTTCTTATTAATAATAATATTTAAATTATTAAAAAATTATCTATTAACTAAAGAGCTTTTAAAGATAAGTAGATTCTTAAGCTTAAAAGAGACTCTCTTAACGAAGTTACTTATTATAAGACTTATTAAATAGTTTAAAAGTTTATATAATAAAAAAAGATTAACTTTAAAAAGACTTTTATTTTTATTATTAAATTTATAAGTTATAAAGCTATCTTTATAATTATTATTATCTTTAATCTAAATTTTAAATAAATAGATATTAAAATTATATTTATAAATAAAAATATAGAAAAGTTTATTTATATAGTATAATCTAAAGAATATAATAATAAATCTAGTTAAATTTATTATTTTAATAAAGTACTTTATAATCTAAAATAATTCTTTTAAGTTTAATATAATATTATCTTATTATTTTTAACTACTTTAAAATATAGATTACTTATTAAAGACTTTAATATATTTATTTATAATAATTATAATATAATTATTACTCTTTATATTAATAATATTTTTATTATAAAGTTTAATCGCTCTAATATTAATTAATTTAAAAAGGCTTTTAATAAAAGATTTTAAATAGTTAACTTAAACTTCTATATCTATTACTTAAATATAAAGATTACGCGCGATTATTAAAATTATATTATAACTTTAAGTTAGAAAGATTATTTTAAAAAAATACTTAAAGATTATAATATATAAAGTAATTATATAAAGACTATTAATACTTTAATAAAAATTAAATATCTTAAAATTACTTTAAATAAATTTTAAATTAAATATTAATCTATTATTAGCTTTCTTATATATACTATACTTAGTATTTAACTAGATATTATTTATATCGTCTTAATAATTTCTTATTATACTTTTAACTTAAATAATAGTTATTAAAAGATTATTAAGCGAATTCTTTAATATCTATATAAAATATTATATTTTAAATTTATATATAAGAATAATTTTATCTTATTATAAAACTATATTAATATAGATTAAGTTAAAGATTAAAATATAAAATACTTAATCTTTAAATATATTTTTAATCTTAATAGCGCCGCTATTAGTTAGTTATTAAAAAGATAACTTATTATTATTCTATTAACTTATAAAGTTAAGTATATTAATTAAATTTAAGTTACTAAAAAAGTAATTTAGCTAAAGTAACTTTTTAAAAGTTTTAATATTATAATTTTTAAAAGCTCTTTAAACTTTCTTAGTAATAATAATATCTCTTAATTTAAATACGCTCTTTTTATATAAATAGAGATTAATTTAAAGTACTTTATTTATACTCTTATTATTATTATCTTTTATAATAATTAGAAAGCTATAGCTTTAGTTAAAAACTCTTAATTTTATAAATATATTAAATATATTAATATTTAATATTATTCTATCTGCGAGAAAATTATAAATAGAGAAGTTATTTTTAAGTATATTTTTATTAAAAAATAAATTATTAATAGACTTATTAAGTCTTTTTTAGACTTAAATAGATCTTTACTAACTCTTATTTAACTATAATTAATACTATAATTACTAAAAAAAAAAAAAAAAAAAAAAATTAAAAAATTAAAAAAAAAGTATAT
>JAEUBB010000602.1:0-10308 GCA_018257885.1 Parmelia sp. 050094
CTCCCCCTAAATACTACCCCCCTCCCTCCCTTCTCCTGCACTCCTCTCCCCTTCCCACCGCATTGGGAGCAGTACGTGAAACTATCATGACGAGTAATTCCAGCTGGAGCTCGTGGCTGAGATTGTGCTGGGGGTTTGGGTTCTTTGATCAGTGACGGGAGCGCTGGAGGGGAGGGGTTTGGGGGAATGGAGAGGATGTGAGTTTGGGGCACTGGGTCTAGGAGAGGGAAGAGTAGATAAGTGAGGTGGCGAGATGGGACGGGGTAGGTTTGCAGGTGTTCATGGTGCTTTGCCTTTGGCGTTGGAGAGAAGAGGGGCCGGGGCATGTTTGATATACGGGATTAGCACGGTGGAGATGATAGAAGGTAGATACACGCTTCGGTGTTTACTCGCTAAGGTAGCTCTCGATGTCAAAGCACACACTCCTCGCTACTCCCTTGACAAACTCCCATCCGACATTGACCCGCCACTTGGCCCCTCCCTCCAGCACATCCCCCCCACCCCCGGCCTTTACAATCAAGCGCAGCCCTGCGAGCGTGGCGACCTGGCACATTGTGTCCGCCCCTCCGCCCGCGTGGGCATGGGGCAGGATGGCGTGGTAGATGGCGAGGAGCCTCTCCAGGGGGAACGGCTGCGGACCGAGCAGCCGGCGGGAGATGGTGCGGTGTTTTTTGGAGGCGCGGTGGGGGGTGAGGGCGGTGCCGCCGCCGCGTTTGCGGCGTTTGGAGAGGGAGGTTTTGGAGAGGTGGGTGAGGTCTTGTTTGGGGGGGTTGTGGGAGGCGAGGTAGGCGGAGAGGAGGAGGTGGGAGGGGTGGTGGGGGAGGGGGGGGGTGGGGGTGGGGTCTGCTGGTTGGTTAGTGGTGGGGGGTTGGGTACGAGTGGAGCGGGGGGATGGACGGACGTTTTTGGGGCTTGTTGGTGGTTGAAAGAGGGACGATTGTGTCGAGGAGGGCGTCTTCGCTCTGGAACAGGCTTCTATTTTTCACGAGCAGCTTTGAGAATTCGCGCGCTCCGTAGTGGCCGGAGAGGATGGGTTGGATGAATGGCGGCCATAGCCGCGCGCAGACGTCGCGAAAGTGTGGGATCGATCTCGTGGCGGGTTGGCCGAGGGAGTCCCAGACTGCGGCCGTGAAACGTGCCCAGAGCCATTCTGTGTCGTCGTCCTTTACGGCTGTTGTGCTGTTGAGGGGTTGGGACGAGGGTGAAAGCGAGAGTGGGGTGCGGGAGAGTATGGAGAGCGTTTCGGTGCGCGTGTAGGGTGGGAAATGGACGTGTGGGATGCCGCTGTGGTGGAGAAGGTGCGGGTGTGGGGTTGTGGTGATGAGGATGGTGGTGAGGTTGGGGAGCTGGCGTTTATTAGTAGGGGTAAGGTAATGGTGCTTGGGTTTGGGGTTGGTGTGGCCATACCGTTTCCCCGAGCCGTGCAATGGCTGGGAGCAAGGTCGGCGCTGCCTCCCGCTGGCGGTCGATGCCGTCAAAGACGAGGATAAATTTCTCTTTCCGTGAGAATAGCTCCTGGAGCGCGACTACAAACGTGCTGATGCTGTCACATCTTCCATCCAGACCATTGACTTCCTCGAGCTGCCCATGCGCGTTCAACGACTCTTTGACTAGGGCGATTGTCCGTTCGAGTAGATGTCGGGTTGTGATGCACTCTTGCGACGGGATGATAGCGGAGGGCGTATGGATTGCATGCAGAATGGCATTGATGGTAAGGCTTTTTCCCGTTGCTTCGACGCCATGAAGGAGGATGGTGGGGGGGCTGGGAAAAGTGGGCTATAAGGGGAGTTTAGCTGGACGTTCAAAAGACTTTGATGGGGAGACGGACAGATAGGAGGGCAAGGACTTGGCGGGTTTGAAGGGCTCTACATGGCACGTGGTCGAGCAGAGTCAGTGATAGCTCTTCGGGGAATACTGAGGCCATGTCAGTTCATGTTTATGTCTTCAACTTCATCAAACCGTAGTATAAGATCTTACAGTACGAGGTCGCACTGGTCGGTACCTCACTCTCCTACGGCTTGCTCCATGGTAGCGCCGTTAGCGTCCGCCCTGCGGGCTCGCGGGGTGGCGGGATGGTCACTAGTGCGAGAGAGGGCGGGGATTAGCGCCTTGGCTCACCTCAGCCAATCACGATTCCACTCTCATCTTTCCGACAACTCTCCCTACCTGCGGTAAGCATTCTGATTACGCATCGTATAAATTTTACCAGTGATAGTTCGAAGGTGTTCTCATTGGACGCTGGACGAGTAATCATCAGCGTAGTCCAATGACATCGCAAGGCTAATTGATTGTTGGGGCTTGACGTCCGGAGCTGTCATTCGATCGACGCTGCACGAGTGCATTAAGCTAGATTGATTTCTAGGCAAGTCGTCCACAGTCGAGGTGGTTTCGATTGGGAGTGGCAGCATCATTGCTGTTGGCTAGCTGAGACATGCTGGCTGTCACACTAAAACACAAGCCTTTAATTGAGAAGAAGAGGGTAGGATGCTGATTCTGAGGTGCCTCTGAACATCATTGACACAAAGGAGGGCTGTCAAGACCAAGTCTGTTCTCGCTTATGCAACCATCAAAAACCTTCCATTTGTAGCAAATGTTAGCGATGATTTCCTTTTGGTGTACTCTATGCATGAACTTCACATTCACCGAGTTGAAAACCGCTAGCTCCCGCATTTGTGGTCTGGAAACAACTGACGGCGAGGTCCGGAACAGCACTCGAAGGTTTTGGATTTGTATGATGCAGTTTCAATTAAACCATTCTTTAAGAAACCCATGTCTCTTTCTCATACTCCTCTATCTAAAACTCTTCGACCAGCAATAGGATGTATGTCTCTCTGCCGAGTATCACAGCCCTCCTCAATCTCGTTCCAATTATCGCTGCAGTCCCGTCGTTCATAGGCCATACCCACGACAATTTTACTCGGCTGCCTCCAAGCATATCCACCATTCAGCAAGAGCTCGGGCGCCGCTTATCCAGGAATGCTTCGATTTATTTCCCCGGTAGTCCCGGCTACGTCAATGATACGGAAAGGTGGGCTCCGAATACCGAGTCAAACTTCTCCTTCGTCGTCGTACCGGGGATAGATCGGGATGTGGTGGCTACGGTATCTTTGAGCTAGACCTCGCCTTTCCAAGACTCAAAACAGCTGACACAAGAGAAAAGGTCAGGTTCGCAAACATCTACAATATACCGTTCCTTGCGGTCAACAAAGCTCACGGTACCGCGGCGGAATTGTCGACAGTCTACAATGGCATTGAAATTTATATCCGTGCGCTAGACAGTATGCGAATTTCAGAAGATGGTAATTCTGCGGTTATGGGTGGCGGTGTGTATCAGGATCAGTTCGTCAATTTTCTCTTTGATCACGGCAAAGTTTCATGTCCGTAGAGCTCGCCATTCAATCTGTCTGCAAAATTTACTAAACAGACACCAGCTTCTGGGGCATGCGCATGCACCGGCCTCATGGGTCCTGGTCTTGGTGGCGGATTTGGTCGGTACGAAGGATATTTTGGTTTAGTCTTGGACAATATCATCGAGATGGACGTTGTCTTGGCGGACGGTGCCATGATCACGGTCTCGGAATCCTCTCACCCCGATCTTTATTGGGGAATGCGAGGCGCTGGGCACAATTTCGGTATCGTTACTCGCTTCAGAAACAAGATCTACGATATCCCGTACCCGTATTGGNNNTATATTGTAAACCTCATCTTCACGGGCGACAAGCTGGAAGCGTTTTTCGAATTACTGAATATTTTCGGTGCTAATGGCACCCAGCCAAACGAGGCAACCACTTATACTCTCTACGCTCTAGATCCTGCGACAAGTGCTACCGAGGTGGGTACCCCGACCAGATCGCGCCTAGGAAACCATTCAAAAGCTAACAGCACACCACGCACACAGCCAGTGATCATCTTCAACTTTCAATTCGGTGGTCCAGCTGCCACCGCAGCACCCATGCTGGCCCCATTCTACGCGCTTCAACCCGTTGCCGCAACAAATGAAACTGTGGCTTATACCGGCACGGCGCACGCTGCGGGCGCCGGCGTCACAGACCCGGTTTGCCAGCCAGGAACCAGCGGCTATCTGTTCCCTGTCGGGTTACAGACGTACAACATTGAAACTAATCGCGCCGTGTACGAGTTGTTCAAGGAAATGGTCAATGAATACCCTGCCATGAGTCCGGCGTCCGTCGTCCAGTTCGAAAATTACCCTATGGAAGGAGTGCGGGCTGTGGAGCCTGATAGCACGGCGTATGCGCACCGTGGGGACAGCTTACTCGTGTATGTTCCCTCTTCGTAGCTCCCATGAACTTCGCACCTGACGCAAATTCACAGTTCCTACGCTCCCGGCTGGCCTCCTAGCAAACCGGACCTGGCAGCCGTAGCATATGATTACGGCCGCCGAGCTCGAGCGCTGTGGCACGCGGGCGACGCGCCGGGACGTCCGCTGAATACCTATGTCAATTACGCGTCTACGGATGAGACGCCGGAGATGCTGTATGGGTATGAGCCGTGGAGGTTGGAGAGGCTGAGGGCGCTGAAGAGAAAGTACGATCCGAGGGGTCGGTTCAACTTTTATCATCCGATTCGTTGAAACTGGCGGGATGGAGAACGAGAGTGAGAGGGCGGGGATTCTGGGACGGGTGAGGCGGGGTAAGAAGGGTGGATGGATATGTGAACGGGGGTTCTAGCGATGTGTGCGGCAGATGAGTGGTCCGAGACTCGGCATATTGAGACTTTATCCCTGCGATGGTAACGCTTGTCCCCATGGTCAGACTATCGTTTATTACAGGCCACGAAAAGCGGCCAATGCGTTGGCGGCGCGTTGTAGACGCTCATTGATGAGGGATGGCTTCAAGGATTCGTCGCGTCAGCTGCCCCCAGGCCCAATGTTCTTAGTTTATACAATAGAGGTTTGTTGTGTTGGTTCTGAAGGTCGGCATGGAGGTTTCCAGAGCTTCCTTTGGTACATTGGAGACTTTTCATTGAGAACTGATTGTAGGATTGTCATGTGCGCTACGACTCTTCCCGTCGGATTGCCCGGAAGGAAAGAAGGCTGCCGACTGACCAGTCGAAGGAGGCCCTGCTCGACATTCGACTTTGATTGGACTTTGGCTTCGTTTGGAACCAAGAGGAGATTTCGGAAAGGTCGGATGATGGAGGTGCAGACGTGCATTTTGACTCCAAAATCGGGTGTGCGGGGAAGATCCTCCGTACTGCAATGACTAAAGAGTTGTTGATATACAAGACAAGATACGAAAGAACAGCGCTTCAATCCTCATTATCTATGATATAATGGTTAAATTACGGAGATATGAACTGTTTCAGCTTCGGAACTTAGGCAGAGTCTTCTCTTTTGGGCCCCGAAAGTAGTATAGATAGTAATACAAAAGAGAGACGGTGAGGCTCAATGCGCCAATCAGAGCCCAGAAGATCCAAAAGTCAGTCGCGACTAGTATCTTCCGACTTTGGGGATCAAAGTTGAAGAACTGGGAGCCGAAGATGGCCTGCTTCTACGTTAGCTGTGTTTGCAGGCTGAGGAAAGGGTGTTCTCCTACTGCAATGGTGGCTAGAGGGAGGAATGCCATGGTGACGATCGCGATGGCCCTCATGGATTTGCTGTCGTTTTTCATGATGTGACTGTCCTGCTGGGTAACCACGTTGAAGGACTGAAAGAGAATCAGCATTGCATCTAATAATTTTGAGATCTTGTCAACTCTTACGAGGTTGATAATGTTCTGCATCCGCTGTTCCAGGCTGGCCATGCGCAGTTTCCACACCTCGAACTGCACGGCTTTTTGCGCGAGCATTTGGCTCGTCAGGCGCATGGTGGGCATGGCATCTGGGCCTTGGGGCGGTTGGTCCAAGAGCTCTTTATGGAATTCCCGCAAGTGGCCCATTGTCAGTACGGCCGCGTCGGAACCTTCTTTGAGGTAGATGATGTGCTTTGCCATGTTGTGGAGTCCGACAAAGTCATGGCGACCGGCGTTGCTTCCTGTCTCTGTCAACAGGGCTAGGTCGAGGGCAGTCTATGTCTCTGTGTCAGGATTCGTTGTCGGTGGCTTGAGTTCGCCTTCGAGACGACTTACACGCTCCATGTTGCTGAACTCATCCCCGACCATCTTGACCATGCTCAAGGCTTGCAGCCATAGTTCGTCCAAGCAGATCGCAAAGAGGCTGAAAGGGTCCACCAGCACTCTGGACACCTCCGTGTCCCACAAGCGTTGGCATCGATCTCTCAACTCTGGTGAAGCACTGAAGATGACGAGGATTACGGAAGCTTTGTTCTTGTCGTGGCAATTGCTCCATCTCATAAACACACTGGTACGAATCCAAGTCCAGTCTCCGTGACTAAGTTCAGGTCGACTATGCTCACGGTGGACTGCCATGTGTTTACACAGGAAATGAAACCAAGATGCTGGCACTCACAATCAGCGGAGAGAGAAGATGTCGGCAGTGATAAGGCGCACAGCAGCTTGACCCATCATAGGTAGCATTGAAAGAATGCGTTACTGTTTCCAGCCGTTGGGATATAAAGTCTGAGGGGATGGAATATTGGTCGAACAAGGCTTGAACGCCAGCTCCTGACCTGGGGTGAGCAATATCCAGAGGGGCAAAGCTTGACGGGAAAAATCATCAGCAGGGAAGTGGAGCCGAGGGACAATTCAATTCATACACAATCTGGACACGTGGCTGAGCTCTGGAGCGTAAAGCGTGGGCATCGGTCTCGATTAATCGTTGTGTTGTGGTGGTGTCTCCTAGCAGTCACGTGAGCACCGGGACTACACTACCGAGGTCGGAAAGAGGATAAGGAGACAGGCCGTTACCTGGAGACCACTCAAGCAAATCAACCTGACACAACTCGGGGCCGCTGAGGGGGCCACGTTGTCTGGCGCGCTGAGCAAAGACGCTCCTTCGAGTGCTGTCTTCGTAAAAAGTGGCCATGATGAAGAGTTGAGGGAGACTTGACGAGTGGTAATGAAGATGCTGAGCTTGAAGATCATAATGCTAAGGAGGGCGACATTGATCAGACGTAAGCGGGATAGAGTGAGGGCGAGGCAGATTCAGGTTTGGGGCGGGTGAAAATAAGGCGCACGGGAGGTGGTGTACAAAGAGACGAATTGGGGGAACATGGCACTTTACAGCCGATGGGCAATGGGCCGATTTGGAAAAGAGGATGCAGCTAAAATACGGATTACCACCAAGCAATGCAAGCATCACGAATTACCACGACGAATAATACGGATGGCTTGGATGGCTTGTGAGATTCATCCTGAATCATCCTTCAGCTTGTCAGGTCCCGGAGGAATGTGTGTCGCTGGGTCAGGTATCAGGCCCAGGCGGATTATGCCGTAGGGTACGAGTACCGATTTCATGGGGGGACCAGGGGGATTGGGGGCGGAATAAAAAAAAAAGGGCAGGTTCATCCTGGAGCCAATAACACCGAGTAATTCTGCACATTTGTGCACATGATGGACTGGATGGTCTTCTGTATGTCTGCATCGCTTATGCCATTGGCTCTTCAACTCATCTCCGACCCATCATTCGCATCCCTTGCCAGCCATCTGAGTTTGCCAAGAAATTGCCAAGACATTGCCAAGACCTTTGCAAGTTCCTGGCTTCCCCGATTGCCCCGACTCTCCTACTTCCCTGCAGAGTACTCTACGTACTCTACTCGCACTCCAACCAACAAGGCTACACACCTACAACTTACAACATATGCCCCCCTTCACTTCTGACCTAGTAAAATCACTTTTTCCACTCTGCCAGTCGAAACAGTCAATTGTAGGGGGTGTTACTATGTCTGAGACCATTCCATGTACTTCCAGTACTACATCCTCAAAGCTGTTTCTTCATCACATAGCCCGTGACGCCTTGCTTTGCCTTAAACACCGCATGGAGATGTCAGGCATATTTTCTATTTAATTATTAAGAAAAAGCCACCACACCCCGGACATGGCCGGTCAATGTCCCGATTCAGTTGCCAGCCACCCTTGGCACCTTCTACCCAGAGCTTCACATTCCTCACTCTCACTTCCGAGCTGTACTGTGCATGGCCCCATGTTACTATTCACAGACATGGCCAAAGCGCATGGTCTCGCTGGTCAGCTTGTGACTCACTTAGAGCCTCACAGTCCCCCCTTATGCCCTGCTCCTTATTTATACCCTCCATCTGACACACCCCAACCCGTAGTTTATATATTCCTAGTTTTTCACTGCCTGATTGTGGGTTTTTTGGTGTGCTTGACGTATTGAAAATTCCTCCTCCCAGGTAGTGAAAATCGTTCTTTATACGTCGTTTTCACTATTTGCCCAAAAACTGTCAGCATTCTAGTCTAAGTCAAGTGGCCTCAAAGCTCGGCTCTTTGAAATAAAAAAAAACTCCCAAAAAGGTATGATCTAGGCCACTGTTACCACACACCGACTAAAACTTTTATGACAGTACAGCAGTTGCTTCGAAGGCCCTCATCGAAATCTGAACATGTCTTCACAAGCGCCTTTTACCTCTCCTGCGTCCCCACCGGCTCCCCACGGCGGAGACATGGATCCGAACGAGGTCCGGCTTCGTCAAGCACGCGCTCAGCAGACCTCTGCGTCTTCTGCCGCTCCAGCGAATAGCCCTGGCGTGAATGCCAACGAGAACCCTCCACATGGCGGAGACATGGATCCAAACGAAGTTCGTCTGCGGTTAGCGCGAATGCAGCAAGCATCTGGCGCTTCTTCTCCTGTCTTGAGAAACCCGGTGCCGAACAACACTAATGCTACCCATGGTGGGATTCCGATGCAGCGGACCGAGATACAGCCACCGCAGAATGGATCTAGCTCACAATTAATCAGTACGCCATCTTCTCCTCCATCTGGATTCAACATGTACCAGAACGCTCAATCACCGCAAAGTGCGCAAACTGGACAATACTTTCCTCCTCAATCTGGACTCCCGCGCTCCAGCCCTGTTCAAGTGCAGCAGTCACCGCAAAGTCCCCACACTGGACCTTATTTCCCCCTTCAACCAGGACACCCGCCTTCAAACCCTATGCAAGTACAGCAATCACCTCAAGGTCCCCACACTGGACAGTATTTCGCCCCTCAGCCTGGTTATCCGCCTTCAAACCCTATTCAAATGCCGCAGTCACCTCAAAGTCCCCACTCCGGCTTATCGTCTCCGGTAGGTTATTATACCCCCAATGTGAGGACAGAGCTGACTTTCAAAGGGTAATAGCTATCCCATGAAAAGTATCTCACCTCAAAACCCCCCAGGAGCTCCATACGCTCGTGCAACCTCGTACGGACCATCGCAAACACCACCGGTAGGGAGTCTCCCGCCCAAACAGAAGTCTGGGCTTCGCCGCGTGCACGACTTCTTGATGAAGCAAGGGAGTAATGATAGACGTAGGTGAACAATGAAGCCAGCCCCGACTCGTCAGCGAAAGAAGCGCCCACCTATGTAAGTCGTCGTTTCGGATAATGTATATCCCGGTACTGATATTATTCCAGTATCGAGGACCTGCTGAACGAGGTTACATGAATAGCCGCCACCCAAGAACGGAATGGAGAGCCAAGTGGCCTAATGCTTACCAATTTGCTGGGATTGCTCTTCCAAGGAGTGACCATCGCCATCGTGACATTATGCAGCGTGCAAAATATTACCCCTCGGAGGACTACTACCTGAGTCCATGGGACGGCCATCTTGCAAAACTATTTGTACAGAGCACACAGCCAATCTATGACGCCAATCCAAATAGCACTTGGAGACGGACTTTCATTCGCAATCGAAGTCCTTTAATACTTCGAGTAGCGAATTGGGTCCTTCACACCTTGCCCACCGATGATCAAGAGATTAAAGGGGAAGACCTCGCTATGATGGGCTTGAAATGGCTTCCTGCGTGTGTTGCCATCCTGTTTCTCGTAAGACCATTTTCGCATAGGCTACCACTGAATGCTAAATCACTTCATGTCAGATGATCTACCCTGTGCAAGCCTCTGGAGAAGTTCGTAACGACGGCAAATACGATTGTTTGCCATACAAGTTCTGGGGGTATCCATATCATACGAGGAACCCACAAGAGGGTAAGATTGAAACACCGAACCAGTCAAGCGGCTTCTTCCAGCCCTCTGCTGCTTCACAACCACAGATTAGTGGGGTCACGAAAGGCGCGCTCAACCCTATTTCGGAACGTCCGGTCGAGCCGAAGTTCCTCTGCTTTCTTAAAGAGACGGAAGGTATGGAGATACGCACAGTCTCGCAATGGAAACAGGAGACCCGTGATGAAGCGACATATATCTTGGTCTCGTATACCTCGGAACAATTCA
>JAEUBB010000608.1:0-18452 GCA_018257885.1 Parmelia sp. 050094
AATATATTTTATAAATATCTAAATATCTTCTACTTTATATATCTTAATAATATCTTAGTATATAATAATATTAGAGAAGAATATATAAATTATATAAAAAAGATTTTAAATAAGTTAAAAAGAGTTAATATATATTTTAATATTAATAAGTACTAATTTTATATAAAAGAGATTAAATATCTTAATTTAATAATTATAATTAAAGATTTAAAAATAGATTTAAAGAAAATTAATATTATTATTAATTAAAAGACTTCTAAATATATTAAAAATATATAAATATTTCTAAAATTCGCTGATTTCTATAAATAATTTATTTATAATTATTTTAAAATAGTTACTTTACTCTTAAATCTTATTAAAAAGAATTAGAAATTATTTATCTTTTTTTAAATAAAGAATAGCTCTAAGTAATAAGTTTTTAATAATCTTAAATAAATCTTTATAAATATAATAATTTTAATATATTTTAATTTTAATAGAGAGATTTAGCTTAAAATAAATATTTCTAATTATATAATAATAGCTATTTTATCTTAAAGAAAAAATAATAAAGNTTATCTTTCTATTAAAGAAGATATCTCTATAGAAATAAAATTATAAGAAATATAATAAGAAACTATTAACTATTATTTAAATATTTAAAGAATAATACTTTAAGTTAATAAATACTTTAATTAAGAATTCTATAAAAGTTCTTATTAATTATAAGAATTTAAAGTATTTTATAACTTCTAAATAACTTAATTATTATTAAATATAATAGATTAAATTCTTTTTTAAATTTAACTTTAAAATCTTATATAAATTTAGTAAATAAGAAATTAAGTTTAATAATCTTATAAGATAAATTAAGAATCTATTTAATAAAAAGAATAATACTTAATACTAGTATTAGAATTAAATTATATTTAAATATAATTATCTTAATAAGAGAGTTTAAAACGCGATTAAATTAGTATCTATACTATTAGATAAGTAAGAAATATCGATCTTTTAAATTCTTTTAATAATTTATAATTTATATAAAATAGATATTAATAATAAGAAGTCTTTAAAAAAATTATTATTTAATATTTTAAGAAATATTAAGAAGTCTTTAAAAAATTAATAAATCTTATTATTACTTTAATTTTACTAATAGAAGTAAGAGAGATATATAATAATAATAATATTTTAAAGCGTATTATAATTATAAAAGTTACTAGCTATTAATATATTTTTTATAATCTAATTAAAATTAAAGTTAGACTTAAATTAAATAATTATAAGGTTTATAATAATATACTCTATATTAAAACCCGCTTATATATACTAAATAATATAAAACTAAAAACTAAAATTATTAAACTTATTTATAAATTATTATTAAAAGAATATATTAAGAGAGTTTTTATTTATAATAAAGTTAATATATACTATTACTAGTCTAAAATAATTAATAGTATAGCTTACTCTATTATATATATAAAAGATTAAAATCTTATAAAGAGAAAAAGTAGAATCTTTTAAAGCTATTATTTATCTTTAATTAATATTAATAAGATATTTTAATAAACTTTATTACTTCTCTATCTATCTATTCTTAATATAAATAAGATTATTAATATATTATAGTTATTATAGATAAATTTTTTTAAAAAAAAGAAATTTATTCTATTAAATTTATTAAAAGTAGATATAGTTATATAAGTATTTATTAAATAAATTTAATATAAAAAAGACTATTTTTTTATTATTATCTTAAATTAAGATACTTAATTTATTATCTACTTTTAGTAATATTTATATTAATATATTAGTACTAAACTAAAACTATCTATTATTTTTTATCTTAAAATAGATAACTAAATAAAGAGTATTAATATTATTTTAAAATAGTATTTAAGAGTCTATATTAATTATAATTAAAATAATTAGATTAATCTTCTATTTATTACTAAATTTAAGATAAATTCTAATAGAAATACTTTATTAGAGATAATTCTATTTTTAATTATAAAAGACTATCTTTTTTAAAGTAAGTTAGAATCTTTAACTTTTTAAAATATTAATACTATTTAAAGATTTAAGAGAAAATTTAAAATAACTAATATTTTTATTAATAAAATTAAAAAACTTAGATAGTTTTTTAAAAAGAAACTTAAATAATTATAAATTATTATAATTAAGTACGCTAATCGTTATTACTTATTCGTATTTAAGTTTAAAAAAGAGGATATAGTAATACTAGATATTAAAAATATTAAAAATATATATTTAAATAAATTACTTAATTATAAGAATTTAAGCTCTTTTAAAATTATATATACTATTAATAATATAGTCTATAAATTAGAACTTTTTAATAAAATAAATATATTCTTTATCTTTTATTTATAACTATTATATTTAGATAATAGCGATCTCTTATTAAGCTAAATTAAGTTATCTTTATTATATATTAGTACTAACGTAATAAGAAGCGAGTATTATATTAATAAAGTTATTAATCTTAAAATTAATAATTATATTATTAACTTATTAACTAAAGAAAAAGATTATCTTATATATAAATTTAAATAGACTAACTATATAAAAGATATCTCTAAGTAGAAGAAATATTTAAATATAATAAATTACTTAAATTTAGTTATAAATTTTTATTATATTAATCTAAATAAACTCGACTCTTATAGTTCTTTTTAGACGCTAAAAGAATAAAAATCTTTAATTATAATATTAATAAATAATTCTTATATACTTATAATAAAAGAATTAAATTATAAATAATAAATTAAATTAAATTAATTAAGAAGATAATTCTAAATATATATAAAATATTACTAATCTATAAGAATTAAGCTATTTTTATATATAAATAAGATTCTCTATTTTTTTATTATAGTTATTAGAATTATAGCTATAAGAATATAGTAATCTTAAAGAGAGAAGTAATATTATAGTTTAAGTTTAATTTAAATAATTTAGTCTCGATTTAACTAGAGCTTCTAGCGTACTAAGGCTTTAATATTATTATATTTATATACTTCTTCTAGATAGTACTTTATAGTAGAATTCTCTTTTAAATCTAATATAAATATTATTTAATTAAACGTTAAGTCTTTAATATATATATTACGAGGTAACTCCGTATTAAATATATTTATTCGAGAGTTCTACTAACTAGCTAAACTAAAAGACTAAATTTTATACTAATAGTATAATTCTATTCTACTACTTATAGGTAAAGTATTTAGGTCTAGAACTATAATACTACTCCTCTCTCTAGCAGGTTACGTCCCGGAACCGAGCCCTCTTATAGTCGTCTCTACTCGAAGGTATTAGCCGAAAGTCCTCGTTAAGGGATCCGAAGCTATACTAATATTAGCTGTCGATATTGTTTCTAAGCGATATAGCGCTATAAAGCCTACTTTTACTTAGGGGGCCGGAACTTACGAAATTTACCGCACAGACTCTAACTTCGGGGCTCGAACCTAGAAGCTCCGACCGGTTAGTGTAAAATTATATTACGAGGTAACCTCGTATTGAATAGGTTTACTCGGGGGTCCCGCTAACTAGCTAGATTAAAAGACTAAATTTTATACTGATAGTATAATTTTATTTTGATACTTATAGATACCTAGACCTAGAACTATAATAGCGTTCTAAGAGATCGCTATAAATATTAGTATTAAAATAAATATCGATATTTCTCTTCTCGAGATATTTATAATACGTTTATCGATATTTTATTTTATTCTACTCTATAGTCTTAATAATCGTCTTCTTCTATAGTTTCTTTATCTAACTAATAGCGTTAGAATTACTATAGTCTATAAGTTTCTATTATAAAGTCTATAGTATCTACTACTCTTTTTAAGTCTCTAAGAAGAATATTAATATTAGTCTCTCTATTTTTTATTTAAAGTACGGCCTTTTATAGATCTTTATATAGTTTATAATATAATAATATATAATTTCTAGTCTTAATTTTATATTTATAAGAGTACTCTACTTTAAATTTAAAAACTTTAATCTTAGTAAGAAAGTTATTTAAGTTAATATATATTATTTTTTATTAAATAGATATTACGCTTCTAGCTTTATTTAAAGCTTTATATTTATTTAGTATAATTTAATTTGTTAGAACCGTGCCTAGAGTTAAGTCTAATAGGGGTAAATTAAATAAGACAACTAGATAGAGAGTAAATATAGTATAGAAGAAGAATACTTAAATAATAAAAGAAATTCCCGCTAGCCTATATATTAATAGAAATAAGTTAATAATTAATAAATACTTTATAAACCTAATATATAGCTAGGAATCTAATATATAGCTATAAATATCTAATTTCTAGAGTATATTTATAATAATACTTCTTTTTATAAGTAGCGATATCTCTATTACTATAAAATCTTCTCTAGCGATAGTAGTAATAGCGAGAATAATATATTAATAATTCTAATTAATATTATTATAAGAGATATATTATAGCTATTAAAGCGTTTAAAAATAATATAATTTAGTTAAAAATTAATTAAGTTATAGCTATAAACGAATATAGTTAAAAGATTATAATATTTAAATATAGTAAAGAAGAGTTTAAATAAAAGTCTTTTATTAATTTAAAATAAAGTTAGCTTAATATTTAAACTTTAATTAAATATTAATTTATTTAGATAAAATTATTTTTTATTAAATATTAATATCTAATTTCGAGCTAAAGTACTAGTAATAGTAATAAGATTTAGTAATAATATTATATAACTATAAGAGATATTATTAACTATAATAATAATAACTATAGAGTAGAAGAGCTTTATATAATATTATTATTAAATAATAAATATTTAAGAAATAATAAGTTAAATATTTAATAAATAAGATCTTAAAGCTAAATTTAAAGTATTTATAATAATATTAAGACTTTTATATTTTAGACTATTAATTAGAGACTATTCTAGAAAAAATAGATCTAGATTAGCTAATATTTTTATAAATTAATCTTAACTACTAACTATATACTGCGACTATAGAGGAGATATTATATCGCCTATAAGTCGTAATAATTAGAATAGTAATTAGATCTTAAAGATTATAAAAATAATAAGATCTCTTTAATCTAGTAATTATATTATATAGATTAAGATTCTTTAAATATTTATTATAATAATTATTAACTATATTCTAGATTCTTTTAAATTTATTATTATTAGTATTCTATTAAGTAAGTATATTATTATTATTCTTTTATTTTATTTAATACTATAGTTTATTATAGTAATATTTAAAATTTAAAATATTCTTTATAATCTATTTATTATTTTTAGATATCTTAATTAGCTATATAGAAGAGTTCTTCTAGCTAAATAAAAAATTTATAAAAATAAGTAAAAGTAATTTAGAATTAAAAATAAAATAAATCTTTATTATAAAAGAGAGCTAAAGTTTATATATAAATTTTATAACTTTAATTACTTTAAAAGATTTCTCTTTCTTATTTTCTAACTTTTTAAATAAATATATAATTTTAATATTATAATTATTTAAGAAGACTATATTATCTTTTTTAAACTTAATATTAATATAATACTTATTTATCTATATAGCTATACTCTTTTAAGTATACTTTAAATTTTATTTAATATAAATAAGAATATTCTTTATATAATTAAAGATATCTATTATCTTAATAGTATTTAGTTATTAATAAGTAGTTTTATAATCTATTAAATTTATAAAGAAGCTTATATAAGAATTAAATTTCTTATTAATAAAGAATAATATAATCTTAATAAAGACTAATTAAGCGTTATTATTTATAAATTTTATAATAGAAAGCTACTTAGTCTAGTTATTCTATATATAATTATAATAAATTTATAAGTAATATTCTAAATTCTAATTTATTTATTTTATTTATTTATTAGTTTTTAGATAGAATATAGTTAATAGTTTAATCTCTATATTAAGTTATTAATAGAAAGACTTCTAAATAGTAGCTATAAACTATAAATCTTTATTAAAGATAATATTAAATAAGAGATTATATAATTTAAAAACCTTCTTTATAAATATCTATATAGTAGTCTTAATAGTAATTCCGCCTTTCTTAATAATATAAAAAATATAATAATATTCTTTAATTAATTTATTTATTAAAATATAAATTAAGTTCTATTATTTTAATATTAAAAGACTAGTAATAAAGTTTATATTAATATTTTATTAATACTTCTAAAGAATAAATAATAGTTATAAGAGATTATACTATTAATTTTAAAAAAACTTAATATAATAATAGATATAGTAATTATAAATATATTAAATAATAATATTCTTTATATCTCTTTAATAATATTTTTTATAAAGTAATTTCTTAATTTACTATATACTAGAATAGTTATATATAAGCTAATTATAGATCTTATAAATAATTTTAATATATATTAACTTTAATATTTAAACGCGATAAGTATAATAAAGTACTTTATTATATATTTAATATTTAAAAAAAGAAATATTATAAATTTTTTCTTTATTTTCTTTTTTAGCTTAACGTAGTTTAGTATATATAGTATTATTCTAATTAACTTTATAAATTTAATAATAGATAGAATTATTAACTATTAAGACTTTTATACTATTAAATTTTAATTAATTAAGCGTAAAAATTATTTAATATATTTATTTAAAATAATTATTATTTAGAATTTAAGGCTTAGAATTAGCTATTTTAATTAGAGTATTAATTTTAAAGTTTTAAAATCTAGAGCGATATTAATATTAAAATATAAGGGTGCGAAATATCTAAGTTTATTTCACGGTAGTAACCCGGCGCTTAGACTTAGTATATATTTTATATATAGCTCCGCTATACTTAGAACTATAATTAATTAAGTATTTTACTATCTACTTTTAATAGATTATAAGTCTAAATTATACAGTATCTTTTAGTAATACTATATCCTTTAAGTTATTTATTAATTTAATTAAGATATTCTAATTAGACTAGAAGTCTCAGTATATCTATTATATAATTATAAAATATATATATATTATAAATAGTAGCTTTGTATTATAATAGGAAATATTCTATATTAGCCGTCTAAAAAATTTTAATTAAAAGAATAATATAAAAATAAATTTAATTTTAAAATTTAGTTAAATATTAAAACTATATACTATTAGTTATAGAAAATATTTAAAATAAATCGCATATTAATATTAATTAATAAGTAATATTATTTTATTTATAAATTATATTAAGTAGATATCTATTTATAATCGCTATAACTTTATAAGAAGTAAACTTTACTTACTATAATAATTATAAGATTAAAAGACTTTAAACTATTAATTTCTACTTAATTTAATACCTTTATAAGTATTAAGTCGTTTATATAAACTTTAAATAAGGCCTTTATACTACTTAAACTACTCTTAATATATCTTAATAGTTAAAGAACTACTTAAACTACTTAAATTATAAATTAATTTTAATATACTTTAGTCGTTAAAGAACTACTTAAATTATAAACTACTTTTAATATATTTTAATAGTTAAAGAACTAATTAATTATAAGGCGTTACTTAAAGCTCTTTATTATTATTAAATGCTATTATTAGCTATCTATAAGTCTTAATATTCTTATAAGTATTATTAAATATAATATTACTATATATCGCTCTTTTTTAATAGTACGCTATATTCTTTTATCGCTATAAGTAACTTATAACTTATAACTCGCTATTATTATTATTATAATACTTTAGTATTAATAATAAGTAGAATATAAATTTAACTTTAATAAATTTCGCTACTTTTTAAGAAAGTTATAATAAGAAGAATTTAAGATTTACTAAATTATCTTAAAAGTCTAGCTAAATAGAATATTTATATATCTTTAATAAAACTAATATTAAATATATTTACTAATAGTAATTAAGCTCTAAAATTAATATATATATCTTAATTTATTTTTTAAAATTTTATATTTTTTAGAAGATCTATTAGACTTATATTAATATTATTATATAATTCTTATATTCTTTTTAATATATATCTTAACTTTAAATATCTTCTAACTTTAAAGTAGTAATTCTAAATTATTATTAATTATTTAAAGATTAATATAATTTATTATATCTTTTATAAGGATTAAGAGATTAAGTATCGAGATTATTAACTCTTTAAATATAACTTTTTAGAATATAACTCTAAGCTGAAATATCTTAATAAGAAAGAGTATAATAGTCTTAATTATAAAAGTTAAAAGCTATTAGCTAAGAGCTAAAGAGAATATTAATTTAAATTTAAAAATAAAGATAATCTCTTATCTATATTAAAATTTTTAATTAATAAATTAAATCTTAATTTTTATAGTAATACTAAACTCTTTAATTTAAAGATAAAGCCTTATTATAGATTTTAAGATAATTATAATAAAGATTTTTAATCTATTAATCTATATTAAAAAGCTTAAATTTCTAAAAGAATATTAAGTTTAGAAGCGAGCTATTAAAGAATATCTTATTAATATATCTCTTTAAAAGTATATTATAAAGAGCTAAGTTATCTTTTTAAATTATATTACTTAGATAATTATAAATTAAGCTATTATTAATAATTAAGTAATATAAATTTAGGCTTAAGCTTAATAAATATAAGTAGTTATAATAATTATTATTCCTATAATAGAAACTATTAAAGAGTATAATATTAAGTATAAAAAATAAGAAAATAAGTACTTAATATATTATAATATAATCTAAAGTACTCTTAAAGTTAATTATTATAATAATTATAAGTATATCGAGAACGTCGTTTTTCTTTAAGGCGCTATTAAATTAAAATATAAGTTAAAAGAATTAGACTCTATTAATAATTACTATTAATATCTTTATATTTTAAGACTTAATAATTATAAAAATCTTACTAAGTATATTAAAAAGTTTAAAGAACTTTATAATAAAATTTATAATATTTATAAAAAATTATATTTTTTTAAAAACTTTTTTATCTTTCTTTTTTATATTAATTTAAATAAAGCTTATAAGAACTACTTTTTATACTATATTTAAAATTATAAGGCTTATAACGCTAATAGATAGATAGTTTATACGCTAAAGTATATAATTTAACGCTTTTTTTAAATAATTATTAACTCTTCTATTAATCGTATTAAGTTGTCTTTTAAAATAGTTATAATTTATAATAAAGCCTTTTTTATTATAAAGGGATTTATAGTATTCTTTACTACTATTAATTTTTAAAATAGCGCGATTAATAGACTAGATAATATTTTTATTTATAAGATAATTAAGTTTTACTAAAGCTATAAGCGACTCTATTATACTTAATATAAGTATAAAAAAGAAAAGAGTAATAAATTAAATTATTATAAGTAAAGTTATAATCTAAATTATAACTATAATAATAAAAATAATTATAATTATAAATATTAATATAGTAATTAAGCTTCTAATTATAATTAATATAAAAATTATTATAAGAAGAAGTCTAAAAAGTTTTATTTTAAATATAAAACTTTTCTAATTTATTATAATATTAAGTTCACTAATTCTAGCTCTAGTTCTAATAATAAGTTATTATATAAAGATTTATAATCTAAATACTATATTTTAGTCTCTAAAGAGGAGATAATAGCTATTACTATAAATAAATTATTAATATATTAAAAACTTAATACTTATATCTCTATTTATAGTATTTTTAATTACTTAATTTTTAAGATATATACTCTACTTATAGTTAGTAATAATCTCTATTTTATTAAAGATTTAGTAAAAGCTCTTCTCTTTATTAATAAAAATAGAATTAAGCTTAAGATAAACGTTAATAATAAGTATTATAAATTTATTCTTTTTAATATATTATATATCTTTAAAATACTAATTAATTTAATTTCTTAAAGTAAACTAATATATAAGAATTACTCTATTAAGATAATATTAAATAATATTAAGATAGACTAGTAAGAAATTATTATATAGCTTTTTTATAATAATATCTTTCTTTTTTATATATTAAAGAATCTCTTATTAGATAGATTTAAACTACTAATATTAATATTAATATTAAAATAGATAAAATCTTAACTAGTAACTTTCTTAATATTAAAGCTATAAACTTTAATTACTATTAACTTTATTAATAGATCTATTATTTCTTTAGTATTAATTAAGTATTTTTATAATATTAGCTATATATTTAATATTACTATTAACTTTATATTAAGTTATAATTCTAACTCTAAATCTAACTCCGATTTTCGCGTATTAATACGTAAGAACTTAAACTTTAGAATTTCGAATTATAATAATATTAAATCTTTAAAGAGATATAAGTTAAATTCTAAAACTCTAACTTATTATTATTATTATTTAAAGTACTTTAAAGATATAATATAGCTTAGAAAGTATAATATTAATCTATTTAAAAAGATTAATAATAAGATCCTTTATAAGTTCTATATTATTAAGAAGACTTAATAAGAAAGATATATATTATATATTTACTCTAAAAGACGTTATATAGATCTTATTTATAGTAATATTAATAAAATAAAAAGAATTAAGCTTAATTATTAATACTTTATTATATTTATAAATAACTATATTAAGATATTTAAAGTTAAGCTTTTTTATATTAAAGATAAAATTTATAACGCCTTTTATTACTATCTCTTATATAATAAAAGAGATAAAGAGAGATATAATAAACTATAAATTAACTAAAATAGTAAATATAGTAACTATAAGTTTAATAAATTTTATATTAATAAGAGTATTATATAGAAGCTAATAGTCTTTAGAAACTTATAATAAAATAGAATAATTAAGCGTTTTAATTAAGATTTAAAGAATTATATATTTATTATTATAAAAGATACTAATCTTAATATAGAATATTAGTTATATATTCTCTTAATTATTAATTATTTATATAATTAGCGTCTTACTTAGATTAGAAAGTTAACTTCTTATAAAGTATATATTAATTATAAGTTTAATTTAAAGCGCTTATATTCTTTTAGCTTTTCTAGCTAGTATCTTATTTAAAAACCCGCTACTAGATAAATAAAAGATTAAGATTATATTATTTCTAAATCTTCTATTTATCTAATTAGTTATAATAAGGATTATATTTATACTATACTACTCAATAATAATAAGATCTATCGTATTAATAAGATTATTTAGAGAGAGATATCTTTTAGCTTTCTATATATTAAGTAGTCTAAGTTAGATTCTACTATAATAAGAAAAGTATTATCGTTACTAGCTATACTGTTACCTTTAAAATCTATAGAAGAATCTTAATCTCTATCTATAATAATAACTATTAATAATAAAGATAAGCTAAAAAGCTTATTTAAAGTACCGATCGTTACTTAGTAATTATCTATTATATTACTAACTCTCGTTACTCTCGCCGATACTTTAATATCTACTAATACTCTATTAACGCCTGTCTCTATACCTCGGATATTAATATTCTTATTTAATACAGCTTTAAATAATACTACTATAAAAGATACTCTAATAACTTTTTTAAGAAACTATCTCTATCTATAAGATTATAATCTATCTTTAGACTTAATTACGCTATTCGTCTTTATTACTAGGGAATCTTATAAATCTAAGAACTATAAGAGGGTCGTTATAAAGTATAATTAAAATTAAGAGAACTAAAAAGATATAATTAAAAATAAGATAAACTTCTTAATAAAAAATAATATTTAAGAGCTTATTAATTACTTAAAGAATTATAAGCTATTAAAAGATAGATAAATATTTATTTTAAAGTAAAATTTTAAAAGAAAAATTACTTATTATAAGATATATTAAGTAATTTTTAAATATTCTTAATATAAAGACTTAAATTATAATAAGACTTTTATTTTAATTATTAAATTTATAAGCTATAAGACTTTATTTATCTATATTATTACTCTAGATTAAAACTTAGAGTAAATAAATATTAAAATAGTATTCTTATATAAAATAATAGAAGAGGTAATTTATATATAATAATTTACTAATTTTAAGTTAAAAAAATATTTAAATAAGATTTATAAGTTAAAAAAGATTCTTTATAATTTAAAATAATTCTCTTAAATATAGTATAATATTTTTATAAAATTTATAAAGAAATAAGATCTTTTCTCTATTAATATTAATTATAATATATTTATAAATTCTTATATTAGTACGATTATTATTCTTTATATAAATAATATATTAATTACTAAATTAAATTATAAAAATATTTAATAAATTAAGAATATATTTAATATGAAATTTTATATAATAGATCTAGAATCTTATATATACTACTTAAAAATAATAATTACTCGCGATTATATAAATAGAATTATTCGCTTAGAATAAGTTAGCTATATAAAGTAAGTACTCTATAATAATAAAATATAGAATACTAAATTAATAATAATACTAATAGAGATATTAATAAAATTAATACTTATAAAGAATAGCTATATAAGTTCGCTAAAGAAGATTAAGTATTATTAATCTATTATTAAATTATTAATATATACTATATTAAGAACTCGTCTTAATATAGCTTATATTATATTAATTATTAATTACTATATTTATAATTCTACTTAAAAGTATTAAAGTATTATAAAATATATCTTTTATTATTTTAAGAGTATTATTTATTTAAAGCTTACTTTTAAAGATATTCTCTTTAACTTAATAGATTATATTAATTTTAATTAAATTAAAAATATAGCTACTCGTTACTCTATCTTAAATTATATTTTTAATATTAATAGTAGCGCTATTAGCTAGTCTTTTAAATATTAAGTTACTATTATATTATTAACTTATAAAGTTAAATATATTAAGTAGATTTAAGCTATAAAGAAAGCTATCTAATTATAAAATCTTTTAATATTATTAACTAATTATAATATCTTAAAGATTATTATTATTTATAGAAATAATTAAAATACTATTATATTAATTAAGAATTCTTAATCTTATAGTTATATTAAGTATATTAAAATTAGTAACTATTTCTATTATAAGAAAGTCGTTAATAAGATAATAATCTTCAAGTATACTTCTACTAATAAGTAAGTAGTTAATAAATTAACTAAGGTACTAATAAGAAATAAGTTTAAGATATTTTATAATATAATTAATCTATAATAGACCTATTAATAATCTCTATTCTATAGAAGTTATTTATTTATTATTATTATTATTATTACTATTACTATTACTATTACTACTAACTCTAAATTCTATAGACTTATTTAGAATCTTATAGCTACTTATCTAGTTACTTATATACCTCGTAAAGGCGTTATACAACCTCGTAATTATAGTTCTATATTAATAAAATAGTAATATTACGCTCTATTCTATATAGAAATTTTTTAAATAATTTATTAAATAATTAATAAAGCTATTAAGTCTTAATATTAAAGCTTAATACTTACTTTCTCTACTTTATTAATATTAAATCTTATTATATTTTATTACTATTACTCTAATAGCTACTAAATCTTTAAGGTACTTATAGAGTACTTATAGCTAATATTTCTTATTAATACGCTATAGTTATATTATTTAGCGCTAAAATTATATTTACTTTCTTCGCCTTATTAATATTAAATTCTATTATATTTTATTATTATAATTCTAATAAATACTAAACTTTTAAAGTACTTATAAAGTATTTATTATTAATATTTCTTATTATTATATCGCTACTGCGCTATACTGCGTTAAAGTTATATATCGTTAATTATTATAATCTATTTATTAATACTCTAGATAATCTCTATAGAATTTTATAGCTAATTATATATATATTAAAGAATTTTCTTTTAATTAATTTATATAGAACCTCTATAAATAATCTTTAATCTCAATTTTATTAATTTTTAGTATATATTTATTAAATATAAAATAAAATCTTTAAAATATTACTTTTAAATATAGTATACTTATTCTATTTATTTTAATATAATTTTTAAGCTATATTAACTGCGTTACTATTAATATTTAATATATATTAAGTAGCTATAAAAAGAAAAGTTTAAAATATCGTTTTTAGATAAGAGTAGATTTTTTATTAAAATAAGATATTAGAATATTAATAAGTTATTCTTTACTCTTACTATTTAGTACTAAAGTTATATTTATTAAAAAGAAGATCTTATTTAAAGTATAGTATTATATAAAAGTATTAAAATATAAAAGTATAAAATATTTAAGTTTATTTTATAATAATAACCCGGCGCTTAGGCTTAATATATATTTTATATATAGCTCCGCTATACTTAGAACTATAATTAATTAAGTATTCTACTATCTACTTTTAATAATTAAATCTTAATATTAAATTTTAATAAGAGATCTAAATATTTTACTTAATATTAACTTAAATTATATTCTTTTATAAAATATATAAGACTTTTATAATTAGTAAAGATTTTAACTAAAATATTAATATATTCTAACTTAAATCTTTAATATTTTAAATAATAAATAATTATAAAAAGTTCTTTATTATAGATTTAATAATTATATTTAATAAAGATAAGATTCTTATTATAGAAGATAACTAAATAAAAGATTCTTTTATTATTATATTATAATAGAATATCTTTATTAACGTAATTAAAGAAATTTATTTTTAAAATAATTTAATAATTTCTATTAAAATAATAAAAAGTAGAGACTTTAATTATAATCTTTTTAAAAAGTTTAAATACTTTTTAATAGTTAGAGTTTTAATTAAAGAGTACTTTTTTTTTATAAAATATATTAATAGTCTAGTAATCTTAAAGAAGTTCTTAATAAATTAGTAATAGAAATTATAGAATTCTATAAAAAACTATATCTCTTTTAAGTAGATAGAAATAATTTAATTTATTATAACTTAAACTTTAAATAAATTAATTTTAAGATTTTTTATAATAATTAAGAGTTTAAGAAACTTTATTTTTTATATATAGAACTTATATTTAAGAATATCTACTTATAACTTTACTTTTTAAAACTTTTAAAAAATTTATTTTATATATTTTATATACTTCTTTTAAGTTTTACTATAGATAAGAATATTATCTAAATAGATCTAATAAAATTTATTAAAAAATTTAAATAAAATCTTATTTATATATTACTAAAATATAGTAGATCTATTTATTAATTTAAATAATATAACTTAATATTTATATACTTTAAGAAATATAATAAAGATAGTATAATTCTTACTCTTAAAATATATATAAATTTTATTAAATATAATAATAATATTAAGTTATATAAAATATTTATAATTCTATACTTAATTAAATATCTTATTAATAAATAGAATTAGATATTTATTCTTTTTAATAAATTAATTAAGTCTTTAATAATTAATATAAAAGTATAGCTCTCTATTTAACTTCTTTATAAAAAAAATTAATAATAAAAATAATACTTAATTAGATATAATAAAGCTCTTATTTAGATACTTATTTAGATATTCTTTAACTTTTTAAAATTTATATAGCGAAAGAGAATAGATTCTACTTTAAGATAAATTAATATTAAATTTAAATATATTAAGCTTAATCTTTATATTATAAGAATAATAAAAAGATAGTTAATTTATTTTAGAATAATTAAAGATATTTATAAACTTATAGTACTTAGAAGATAATCTTTAAAGTATCTCTTTAAGGTTTAAAATAATTATTTTATTAACTTAAATAAAGTTAAACTAGCGAATCTTATACTTTATAAGTATATTAATAATCTTAATATAATTTAATAAAAATATCTTAATATTTTTATTTCTATAGAGTATAAGATAGAGAGTAGCTCTAATAATATAAATATTAATATTAAAATTAATATAAAATCTTAATATTAAAAGATCTTTATTTTACTTTTTTAAAATCTTTTTTTTTTAAAAATTTAATTCTTTTTTCTTATTTTAATATATAAATTTAAAAGATATCTTTTTTTTTTAAAAAATAAAGATAGCTTTAAGAAAAGACTAAGTAGTTTATTAAAATCTATAGATCTAATATTATTATAATTATAATAATTAAATTAAAAAAATAGCTTATCTTATTAATAGTTTAAGAGAACTTAATATTTATTTATTTAGAGCTTCTTAATAATAAGATAGTATTAATTTAATAGTATTAAAAGAAGTAGTATTATACTTTTTTTTATAATTATTAATAGAAAGATATAGATAAATTATTTATATAATAGAATTCTTTACTAATTTACTATTATATCTTTTTAATAATTTAAGAGTAATAGATCTTATTATTATATTTAGTACTTAATAAACTTTTAAGATATACTTAATATTAATAATATAATATACTTTAATATACTTAAAGTTAATAAGAGCTTTTAGTAAAATTATTTTCTATTAAAAAAAGAGTTTAGTATTTACTAAAAAGAAATAATATATATATAAATTTTTAAGATTATTTATAAAATATACTTTATTAATTTTTATTATACTTTTAATAAGAGTAGCTAGTTTTTTATATTATTATTAAAAAATACTTAATTAATATTAAGATCTTTTTCTTTATTTAAGATTTTATTAATTTTTACTTTATAAATTTTAGTACTTTAGATAGCTAATTAAACTATATATTTAAAAATAGTTTAGAGTATATTAAGAGAATATTAATTTAATAAGTAATTTACTTTTTTATAAATTTAATAGTTCTTATTAAAATTAAGTTAAAAAGAAGTATAAGTAAAGATTATTACTATATATAAAATTACTAAGACTAATATTATTAATATTATAGTAGTATATTAGTTAAAAGTAGATATTATTTAAAAAGTCTTTTTTATTTTTTTAAACTTAACTTTATTTTTCTAGTTTACTTATTAATTATTATTTAGATAATAGAGATAATCTTAATACTCTTTTATAATAATAAATACTTTATTTATTAGATAGTCTTAAAGACGAAAGAGAAGCTTTCTCTTTATTAATAAAATAATATAATAGTTATTAAGGCTATAATCTAAAATATTAATTAATTAAGTAAATTTATAAAAGAAGAATTAAAAGCTATTTTTTATAGCTATAGCTAAGTTATTATATTTTTATTTCGTAGTAACTTTATAATACTAATCTTTAAATAGTTCTTCTAAATAATTAAAAAGATTTTTAAGAGTTTAATAGAGATTAAAAGCGTTTTTATATTATTAATTATAAGTTACTTTATTAACGTTCTTATTAATATAATTTAGAGTATAAATAATCTTAACTAACTTAATAGAAAAGTAGTTAATATTAATAATAAGCTTCTTAGTTATTTTAGCGTATTACTTATTTTATATAGAATTATTATTATTTATAAAAATAAAAGAATTAAAAATCTTTATTAATTTTATAATCTTTATAATCTTTTATTAAGATTACGTTCTTTATATCTTTTTAAGATTCTTATTCTTTTACTTTAAAATTATTAGTTAATTTTAAAGTTAATTAAACTCTTTTTCTTAAATTTTATATACTTTTTAAGCTTATTTAAATTTAAGAATTCTAGTTTTATCTATTATATATTTCTTTTTATAATAATTAATTATTATATTATATTAATTTAATTAATAAATATTATAGATCTCTATATCTTATTTCTTATATAAGATTTAGATTATTTTTAGTATAAAGATTATATCTTTTACTACTAATTAAGTTAATTCTTTAAAGAAGTTAATATTTTATAAGTTTATATTAAGATTAAAATTCTTTATTTTTTTATTTACTTTAAAAGGCTACTAGCTTTTTTTTAAATATTTTTAAAAAACTTTTAAAGTTCTATTATATTAAGTAGAGTAATCTCTTCTTTTAAATTTTTAATATATTAAAATTATAATATATTATTATTATCTAGTACTTTTATTTTTTAGCCGTTTAAGGTATTATAAAGATTAGTAATAATTTAAATAATATTCTTTTAAATAATAATAGTTTAATAGAGTAGTTTCTTAACTACTTAAAAAAGAATATTTAGATAGAATTAGATATAAAGTAAAGAAAAAATTAATTTTAAAATTAAATTTAAAGTACTTTTAAAGGCGTTAAGAGTTTTATATTTTAGATTACTAATTAAAGATTACTTTAAAAATATTAAAGATAATAAGCTTTATTTATTAATAATCTTCTAAATCTTTCTTTTTTATTTCTTAATAGAGTTTATTTCTTTATTAAGAGAATTATTTATATAAATATTAAGATATTTATATATATATAGCGATATCTTTTTATAAGAGGTTTTTTTTATAATTAATAAATTCTAACTATAAATAATTTATTTTATCTATAAATAAATTATATTTAAATATTTAATAATCTAATATTAAAATATTTTTATAATAATTTTAATAATAATTTTCTTTTACTATTCGCTTATTAATATAAATA
>JAEUBB010000609.1:7748-18757 GCA_018257885.1 Parmelia sp. 050094
GAGGGAGTGCATCCGCTGGCCTTTGGCTTGCTGAAAGGAGCCGGGGAATCGGGTTGTAGAGGTTGTGCAAAATTGTGATGTATCGGATTTTGCTGAAGCGTGGTCGGACTCGTTCCTGTCAGATAACCANTCCCAGATCGTGACTCATGATTCGCCTCTTGGCTGTTCCACAAAGCCGCGCATGAAGGTTATCGAGTTCTTTGTTCCTGTAGGCGTCATGGAATGACCCGAAGCCATGGTTCCCTTGGTTCCTTTGAATCACTCAGTCGACAAAGAATGCTCTGATTTGCCACAGTCAGCATTCAGCAGATTCAGAGGGCTGCCTCCTGCCTCCTGCCTACTGCCCACTGCACGTACTCGCATGATTGAACGTGGGCAAACAATGACATGCAGGACCGAATCTTTCCTCTGACAAGTAACAATTCAGCAGGTGGATAAAAGATGATGGACCTGGAATAATGCTACCAAGTGCCTTAGGTGCGTGGACTCGCTTTGAAGCTTGCCTTTATTCGATCCTAAGCGGCGGCAAGAGATTACAAAATTGCCCGTTTTGTTGATGGCAATTAGCAGCCAACTAAAAGTCTTAGCAAAAGTAGCACCGGCCGCTCATTTACCTCCTGACTTCTTGCTCTCTTTAAATCTTTCTCTTCTTCAACAACAACAACAGCAACCACCGAGACGTGCAGGTAGCAGCTTCACTCCTTCAGCTGTTACTCGCCTTCCCTTCTTTTCTCAATTCAATCATCTCGATCGGACCGCTTTCCATTCCCCACCTGCCCCTCCTTTTTAGCGCAATTCCATGGTATGTGCTGCACGACCACGTCAATAAACGGCTTTCTCGGAAGACTGACCTCAACCACCCTCAACAGAAGTGCTACAATTACACTAAACCCACTCTCATTACACGACCCAATACCGAATACCCATTACATTCATTAATCGAATCATAAACCTTACACACTCGTTCAGCAATGGCAGTCATCCCCAAACTCGTCGTCCGAGACGACTCGAGCAGCAGCAGCGCCATGACCCCCACCATGACAAAACTCCTTATCGCACTCATCGTCCTGGTGGTATTTGCTGTCTGCCTCGCTGGTGGACTGCTCATCCTCCGCTCTTGTCGAAAGGCCAAGCAGATTGAGAAACTCACCGACCTCCCCTTCCACGCCAGCCCTTCTCTCTCCAAAGCCTCCAACCATCGCCGCCTTACCGTCGCCACTACTCCATACAAGTCCCACTCGAAGTCTAATAATACCTATAATGAGAAGGAGATCTTGATTGAAGACTCGTCGCGACCAAGCTCGCCTTCAAGCCCAGTGCCCGAGATCCGCATTACCTTCCCGGAAGAGGAGGATGAAGCTGGAAAGAGCAAGTCAGGCCGCGTTGTGATAGTCCGCATCAGCGAGACAGGAGGTTTGGGGCTGGAGCCGTGCAGCGACGAACACTTGCCGGCGTACCAGCAAACAGACGCTGAGAGGTTCCAGTCTCTAGATTTGGATAGGATGGGTGGTTTGAAGGAGCTGGAGCGAGGCGAGAAGATTTGATGCGCTCGAGAAATAAGCAAGGAGACCGAACAAGGTCTCCACGCGTGCCAATATATATTGCAGCCCTACTGGAACCTTTGCGAAAGACCCCTCGATAGCTGCATCAAGAACCCACCAGAACCCGCCAGAACCTACCGTCAATGCTGCTGCGCCGTTATGATCGAAACTCTATTAACTTCCAGTCGCTCTGTACTTGTGTACCTTGCCAGGAGCTTTACCTTTTGGCTTTTCACGGCAGAAGCCACAGCACACAAGCCTTTTATAACTCTACACTTTGGCACAGCGGCAGTTTCTAATGTATTTACTTAATTCAATGTTTCATGACCCTCCACTTACATTCCCACAAATGACTGATGAATCTAGTCTCGTGTTGAGGCTCATGGCAGAATGACCCTGCTTTTCCATGCATCACCCAGCCCATCCCTTCCTTTACGGCATGTCCAAGTGTGATAAGTTGATTTTGCGTCCAAACGCTGGGTCATTATGGAGAAGATTCGGATCCCGAAAGCATGGGATCAACCATCAAAACTGTATGAATGGTCAAAGCAATGTTAAATACACGTAGTCTGGTATTTGCTTGTGAACACGCTTGAGCACCTCGGGCCACTTTCTTGCGCTCGTACCAAATCAAAGATATGTCTCAGCACCTTAAATTTGGCAACTTCTTTAGCTACATTCGAGACAATGAGATTCAAAGCCTCAATCAGGAACATCAGTACTTTCAACAGTAAACCTAGATGATCTCCGCAACCCCAAAGCTACGCTGACGCGTGCCTCCCCAGGACTGACTGCGTCCCTCTCATCTTTAGGAAAAGATGTTTGGCTACAGCTCAACAATGAGCAGTTGCGCTTCACCGTTGTCCCAGAGCAGGGCAGTCAAGTGTGGGCGTATGTCTTACGTCCTTCTGCCTGACGTGGAAGACGGCCTGACTTCTGTCTAGGGTTCTCGCCATAGTGAGCCTCACACTCTCCCCTCTACAACGCGCCGTACTGACTTGGTGCGATAGGATACGATCTTCGAAAGCTACACCATCCAATCCGCCGTGGAAAACAACACCATAAATCTCCGCATACCTCTCGCACCTCTCCATCGCGCTCTCCGATCTGCTCTAAGCGCCTCTTCTGCCTCCATACGCTTGACCAAGAAAGACGATATACCCCTACTTACCTTGACTATCGTCACCAACAGCCTCACCTCTTCGCGGCCTCCTATATCCATTACAACCACAACTCTGAATTCCGAAAACGCATCCTTCTCCGTCGAGGATGCCGACAACAGCCATGATCCCTTCGGCGACCCAAACCCTAGCTTCTTCCCCCACGATCGAGAGGCGACGATCACGCAAGAAATACCCGTCATTGTCCTTGCCGCTGCAACAGTAGCGAGTATACATGAACCTCAGTGTCCTCAACCAGACGTTCATATCATACTTCCGTCCCTCGTTCAACTCAAAGCCATATCTGAACGCTTCACAAAACTTGCCCTGTCGACGTCTACATCCTCCAACAGCCGTGGTCGTGCGTCCGACTTGCCGTCCTCTCAATCTCGGCTGATACTATCGGCGAATGCTCATGGTGTGCTAAGAATTGGGGTGGAAACGCCGAGTTTGAAAATCGAGAGCAAATGGGAGGGGTTGATTAATCCGGAGTTGGATCCTGCGCAGGTTGAGGGTGGGGTGGAGGGTGTAAGGGGACATGCAAGTACACGGATGAAAGAGAGGGAGGGAGAAGAGGCTTGGAGTGTGGTAAGGGTCGAGGGGAGGGATTGGGGAAGAGTTCTCGGGGTAGGAAGGTTGGGGGGACGGGTAATTGCTTGTGAATATTCATTGTCTGGATGGTTTCAATAACAAGGGACTGATATCTCGATTACAGGTTTCTGCCACGAGCACGCTCTGATACTGTACGTCTATCTCTCCGAGGATGATACAGAATCTGTCTTGACGGTGTGTTCACTTCTCCCTGAGCAGCCTAGCCAACAACTTTCGTTCGCCTGCTAACCGATATCTCCGCTGGCAGTACTACATCGCATCTTACAGCGTTTGATTCCCCTCTTGATTCTACTTGCGGGTTACCAAGTCAGCCCAAAAAGATGCCAATTTCTCATCCGAATTCAGCCGTGATGTTACGGTCTAGGCGTCGATCGGAACAGAAATGATAGTATCAGGAGAAAATGGAGTGTTAGCTATGATGCTGGAGGTGCAATGCTCGCTGCAATTCAGAACGACACTCAAGTGCCAAGCCGCTATTCCCGTATTGGGTCCACGACCTAACCATTCAATGCATTTTGCAGAAAAGCCTGGTACCTTCATNNNNCGAGAGAGGATCATGCGGGGACGGCAAGTACTCGGCCTCCTTCTCCCAGTCTCGCTAGCTTTGTCTCTCTCCACTTCTGACGACCGACTTCCCTGGCACTGCCACCCGAATCGCGGTTCTCCAAACCAGAATGTCCGAGCTGTGAAATTAATGATTTGGTGCCTCATGGCAGCGCACATTTCTCCTGAGCTGCCACATGAACCGGATCGAAGCTAGCTCGTTGTCAACCCGAATACCGCAGTCCCGAGTTACTGCTGCACTCTCTCGATCCTGCTACAGTCTCTCGCGTTCGTGACGCTCCCCTACCCTCGGGTGTCTTCGCCATCCCGACTGCTGGTCCCGTGCCCAAAGCAAGTTGTTTTCGATTCCTTTGAGCTCTAGTTTATGTCCAAACGCTTGCTGGGCGAGCTTCAGTCCCAATTTCCGGACTTGTTAATTTTCAGACGAGCAAAGACTTTCATCCTTTGGACTAGGATCTTGTCTGTCTTCATTTTTCTGCTTAGTCCTCAGACAATTCATCTCACCTTTCCCCTAGACACTCAAAGCTCAGCAACATCAGCCTCCGCAACAGAAATAAAGCTTGAATGCCTTGTTCGCTTTGGCGAACGTGTCCCCCGGTACTCAAGTTGCGTCTTCGTCATTGCGTCGATCATGTCCCTCGCCTTTTCCGCCCTCTCCATGTCGACATTTATTTCTCTATCAGAGCCTCTTTCATCGTCGTTCCCTCTCAAATCTATGGGAGACTGCTGCTGTCTTTCCTCATTCTCATTCTCATTCTCTTCTTCAAACTGTGCCCATGCGTCATCCTCCGTATCCGGTCTCTTCTGCGCAAACCCAGTCGCCCAATCAACTTCCCTGAGCCACATACTCAACGCAAGGTACTTGAAGCCTTCCGCGTTTACAGCAGCTAGATCTGGGTCCCGGATCGCGAGGAAGGCACAGTCGGTGTAGCCTTGTGTTTGCGGCTTTGGGTGTTCCTTGAGGATGCGGCTGTATGATACGGCGACGTCGGCGCGGCTCGACAGGATGATGTCGGCCAGTGCTTGCAGGATAAGAGCAGGGAGAGCGGAGCTGTAGGTTTCAATGTGCGTATTTATGGGGATGGATGCCTGATTGCTTTTCAGACCTGAGAGCGAGAGGGTGTCTGCGGTGGAGGAGACGGGAAGGCAACAGATGTCTTGTTTCCCGTCGCCAGCGCAGACGGCACAAGCAGACATCTGTGCAGGGCTCAGGCACCTGTCGTTACCACAGACCAGGCCCCCAGCACGATCAGTCTTCCTCCCCAAGTCGACGATACCCCGATAAACACCTAACACTCGACATCAGCCTCTTCTTCCACCCTCGTCCCCTCGGCGCAAAACCCACCCAACACATCCTCCACCCTCCCCCCATCCGTCTCCGTCATCGGCACCCTGAACCCCCCCGTCCGAATCCCAAACACCGCCTGCAGCCCCGCCGACACTTGCGCCTTGTTCGAAAACGCCACCCAGTTGTCCCGACCCAGTCTCACTAGTTCGACAGCGTCGACGGCATTCTGCGCGATGGCGACGGCTTCTTGGAACGCGGCGTCGAGGATCGGTCGCTGCGACTCGCATCCTGCGTCTGCGGTTTTGGGGATAAGAGGCACGTTGGGAAGGAGGGCCTGCTTTGGCGCGGGTAAGGAGACGGCAGAGGCGATAGCTGTTGTGATTATGAGGCAGGTGTGGAGGCTGCTGCGGAAGTAGATGGGGGACATTGTTGTGCGTTTTGCTACGGATGAGGAGGTGCCGCTCACTGTCTTTGGGACATCGGTGACTGTTGGTTGGAAAAGAGCGGCGCAGGCAATGTGGAAGACACAGCGTACACGGGTTGAGAACGACAGGATGTCTGTATTTACATATCACGCATCTACGTACATCTACATCAAGATTCAGGTAGGTAGGTACTGCGCATCATTCTCATACACACAAGGAGATTGGAAAATACTAGCGCCTGCCCTCGTGCCGCAGTGCCAACAAACGGCATCTCCAATCACCTTAGGTACCTGGCTTCATCATTTGTTAGTCCTGATGCCGCATCACATCCCATTCCCAAGCGTAAAACATTGTCATATGTAGGCAGCGCAACAATCCGAAATCCCATCCCGGGTCCAGAAATGACAGCTGTTGGTATCTAAACTGTGTAATATCGTATGTCCGCGTTGGCATTCGAAGCTTCTTCTTCAAGCTCGAGACGTGGTCCCTCACATTAATACAAGGTTCCAAAGAGGGACATCTCAAGTACATATCCTCTACAAGTCAGGTAGATGGGCCACGGGCCACATAGATGCAATCCACTCACCCACTCACTCATTCTGCATCCTTCGACCCTAAACGGCAACGCGTCCCCGCTAACGCTTAATCAACAACCTTGGTAGTACCCAAATTCCGAAACGGCGGCTCCGCAACGCCACCGGCACCATCGAACACGGCTGCAAAGTCCAAATGAAAGACCTAGGTACCGGTATGTATGGCGGAAGGGCAGGGCATCCCTTGATGAGATTGAGAATGGGCGCGCGATGCAGATGAAGGAGGTTGCGCACGGGGACGTTTGTGGCGATGCGGAGTGGGATGCCGTGCGGATGGGAAGGGGCAAAAGGGATACGGAGCGGTCGGGAAGCTAGGTGAGAAAGGGAGGAGAGGTTGTTTGTGAGGAGTGCTGTGATGATGGGCGTGAACCCACCGACCTTACGCTTCTCTCAAGGGAAGGGAACCGTATCTTACATTTTCCAAATATCGAAAAGAACGAACAAGCAGACAAAGCAATCTGCAATGGCCAAAGTACAACAACCCCAGGTGCTTAAGGTAATGAGCAACAAATCCAACTCGCAAGGTCCCGAACGACCAACCCGATCCTTTCCCCGACTCTCCATCATCTCGCCTTTCCAACCTCCCTTTCGGATCCGTCTCCTCTCGCATGCCAAAAGTTGTAACCCATCCCGAAGGCCATAGTCCCCCATCACACAACACATCATACCGCTTATCCTTCCCCTCCACCGTGACCGGCGCTCCAGGCTCATCGCCCGCGTCCCGACACCCCTAACCTAGAGCTCATACTTAGAAAGAAGATCGGATCCAGTACCTACCACCAACAGCGTCGCTCCCGCCTCCCCGTCACAACGATGCGACCCTTCCTTCGTCCACGTCTGCGAGAGAGACACTGAGGCCGGTGCTAGCGAAGAGGGTGTTAGACGCCGGCACTGACTTCGCAGCCAAAGGCACAGGAGATTGCTTCCCCACTGTAGAGCTTTGCCGCAGTGATGGATGTCCGTGACTTGTCCGTCTGTGCTGGAAGATTTCATTTCCATTGACGGAGGAGCCGTCGGCGCGGTCGGTGTATTTGCAGGTCGGCGGGATAGATCATCTCCCCTCCTGGGCTGGAAAGCAAGGATGCAAGGGAAGTGAGTGTGGGAAGCCAGCGCGTGTTTTCATCGCGGATGATGGAATGGTGGGTGAAAAAGGGAAAGGGTATGCGTCTTTGGCAAGTTGATGTTTGTTTTGGATGATTTGCTTTGGTGAATTGAATGCTGTTGTCGAGGGCGATCTGCCTGTGTAGGTCGCTAGGGTTCCTATACTCTCCATGACCCTTGTAGAGCAACCGTGCCTTCCTGTGTTCTCCTACCCACAAAACAACATCCCATCTTTACTGATGCCAAGTAGGAAACAACACCGTCCCCAGCTGAAGTGCTCCTAGGAGAGCGGCTGTAGCATCTCATGACATCTTAACCTCGGAATCACATTTCACCTATGCTGATGCCAAGCAGTCGATCTTAATTTCCTCGGCGGTATTTCAGTGACCACCACCAACCACGTTGGTTGACCGTCCAATTGATAATTCTCATAGGAACTTACGTTTCTTGCAAGCGAAATGTATTCTCTTCCGGATGGAATCAGACAAGCATCAAACCCTTGCCCCCAAGCGGCCAGAATGAACGAGCGAGCGGCGCCCTGACATCCCTAATACCTCCGCTCCGGGCTAGATGGTCTCATGGTAGTGTAGCAGAGATAATGACTGTACTCGGAAGCCTTTTCGAGCGCCATTGACAAGGACGCACAGAAAGGAGATAATCTAGAGGACGTAGCTTCAAAACAAATCACTAACAGCAGCGTAAGGGAATTTCTGAGAGCGCCTGTTCGTCGAACTCGCTCCGATCCACAGATTTCTCCTCTCCATACAAATCGTATTCGATATACTATATGGTATGAATGACCGTCTGCGACTCGTCATGACCGAACAGCTTTCAACAGCGCTTGCATCCACGAACTTGGAGACAGGCCGTGGGATTTCCGCTCAACTTAGCGAAGCTCCTCAACATGTATATGAAAACGTGCTGGCTCTTGATTGGCGTGTCAGGGCCCAGGTAGGCAATCTGACACCTTCTGCTTGGCGGCGCCGTCCTCCGAGCAGCAGGCGCATCGTACCCTAATGCCTGGTTCGAAGCCTGCTCCTGATCAGCTACATGCTGCACAGCTCGACACGGATGAAAGCTCTCGGGAACGTAAGACGGGCGAGCTCAGTCGAGTGAAGAAGAGAATCAGCGAATCTCGTCGCATTCGAGAGCAAGCAGGGTACCAGGTAAGCATAAGCTGTCCACGGCTACCTGGCACTGTTGCTGGCTACCTTCAACTGAAAGTGGATCTCTACCCTCCCAAATTGCAGGTGCAAAGCGGGGAGGATCCAGCGCAAAGTAGCCGTCGGCAGGAGCCAGAGATGCAGTCGCCGTCGCTGCTGCGCTCTACCCACATTATCAGAACGATAACAGACGGCAGACAGTTGGTACTGGGAGCGTATCAGGTTCTTCATATACCGAGAATATACCTACCCCCACGGAACTTTTCTGTACCCCCGCCGAGCTGTATGCCCCCTGGTGATTCAACACCCCAACTGGGTGATCAACGCTCCCCGCTTATTCTTCCTTTCCACTTACTAAAGTAAGGCCCGCTTACTAGAAAAGCGCGCGCTCTCATACAGATTACCTTTAGGGTCTTAGAGATAGCCGCTGAGGTAGGGTATAAGACGGAGCGGTACGCCGCCCAACCTAGTTCTTCAGTTCGTACTCTTATAGCCTAAGAATCACAACCATCATTCCGTGCCTTTACGTCCAGTTCGGAATGTATTGACACAAGCGGAAGAGAGATTGTAAGGACACATCCGCTGCCGACACAAAAATTGCTCACGAGTGCTTGGGAGCCATGGATTGAAGATCGCTTTTGTTAAAGATAGTTGATATCCAAAAACACTACTAGTATTGCAGCCTGCCTGCCTGCCTGCCTGTTCTGTGAGGTAGAACAATCGTTGAGAAAGCTACTCTCGCCATTTATCACCAACTTCACCCACAGTCCACAGAGTGCGACGAAAGAGCGTGTGCACGCAGTGATTCTGAGCTTCTGGCTATCAGAGCTGGACCGATCTTTCAAAGACCGGCAGTGAATGAGGCACCCCAAAAAGAAGAATTTGCGGCTTTGCCTTAGCCAGAGAGGGTAGTGCATCTGGCGCATATAGAAAGGCCGATACCAAAGCCAAAAGCCGATTGAAATTGGTCGAGTCCGCTACTGGCGTCGCACCATTCTCAAGTCGACTACCAGGACGAAGACCCATTGGTACACCGCCATAGTCGCTATGAACTTTGTCAATTCCTAGTTGGTAGACGCCAATGTTCATAGCGTAAGCGGACAGGAACACGCTGTAAACGCCAGGCTTAGTGTCTAGGCTGAGGGGCTCGTTGGGGCGAATAGTCTGGGCTCCCGCTCTCATCTGGGGATCGAACGTGTAGCCCCCAATGATTAGAGCCATGCGGTAGTTCCTAGCAACGATGAACTCGGATGCGAGAAGCGGATTTTTGCCAATCAGGTTTGTGGCATGATGAATACATTTGTCCCGGAAGTCACCCATGCGCTGGTAGACTTGGACGTTGGCCGCCCAGTTGGGGTATCGCTCCGAGACTGATTCTGAGAAAGCCGAAAGATCCGAAAGTGCTTTCGAGTTGTCTCCTCCTAGTATCAGATCTATTGAGAGCTCTTTGGAGGTAGCTAGTAAAGTCTCGACTTCAGCAAGATCCGTCAATCCTTCAACTTGCTTGGTAGGTGCTTCATAGTAAGGCGATCTTAGCACCTTCTTGTTCAGAGTCTCAGGTTCCAGGATTTTATACTGAAGTGTGACGCCGTCTTCTTTAGGGTTAAGATGAGTGGATAGGACTGTACCGAACGAACTGTTACGGCCATCGATGTCGCGAACATAGAGGGATGCAGAGCCATCTTCCTGGTAATACTCGCGCATTTCAAGAAGCGCAATCACACTGTCCATTTGGCCATATGAAAAGATCATGCGAAAGGTCCTGTTACTTGCATCGGACAAGTGATCCTTGCCCGCCAATGAAGTCACCGGCGTCCCAGCTGTAGTGACACCATATTCGCCCTCAGGGTGGCTGCATCTGAAAGTTTCAAGACGCATGAGTGGACCGCCATACTGAACATTAAGAAGATCCAATTGGGAGAAATTGCCATCGTTTTGGAAGGACTGATTTGTTTGAGAAACGCCCATTTTGGTGTATGCGAGAACTTTTTGGGGAACTGAACTCTAGTTAGCAATGGGATGCTGCTGCGCGTATTGGGTGCTTGATGTGTCTACCTCTGACGCAATGAAGTGGGTAGATATTGGGATAAGATATGAGTTTTCACGTACGTGGAAGTTGTGCTATATGTGGGAAGTCGAAAGGGTTTAATAACCATCTATATATTCATTTTCTATTCGGCCGAGGGGTGTCATCCTTAATTTTGAATCTTATGATGTAAGTGAAAGGGATTCAGCTGTGACAAGTCTAGGTGGCTTGTAGTAGTTATCAAAAGCTCCTTCAATGATATCAATACTAACTATTATAATGTAAGTGAAAGGGATTCAGCTGTGACAAGTCTAGGTGGCTTGCAGTAATTATCGAAAGCTCCTCGGATGATACCGATACTAACTTTTATGATGTCAGTGAAAGGAATTCAGCTGTGAAAAGTTTGGATGGCTTACAGCAATTATCGGAAGCTCCTGCATGATGCTGGTTCGCGTGGCTAGAAGATCCTCCCAAACACTCACCACTCGCACCTCCCTTCCCTTCCCATCCCATCCCATCCCATCCCATCCCCCCCC